>JAVSBS010019602.1:0-26313 GCA_033124195.1 Coracias cyanogaster | reverse complement strand
TCCGGCCCGCGACAGGGTCTGAGGGACAGTGCACCAGCCCCCGACGTGTCTGAGGAACAGTGAACTGGCCCCCTGTTCAAAAAGTTTGAGGACCCCTGATCTAAACCATTCCACTGTCATTTTGAAGATCCACAGCTCTGATGTCAGAAGAAATTGTTCACAATCTCTCCCTACTCCTGTGATTTCACTGATAATCAGCTATATACAATAGGCAGCAGATGGGCTCCTCAGCATGAAAAGCCAACACCCGCCCACTGAACTGTCACAGTAGCTGAGAGTAAAGAAAAAAAAAACCCAAACCCAACAGAATTAAATGTTGAGAACGGACTGGATTCTAAACTTGATCCATTTTTGAGAGGAACAAAGTTTTGACCAACAGATCTTTCAGGAGTGCTGAAAGATTAGATTTTATGAATACAAGACTTAGGGAATGTATCCGTTCTTTTCTCTTGCCCATGACATCAGCTGAAAACTTACAGCCATTTCTATTTCTGGAAGCCTAAGAACAAAATAACTAGACACAAACATACCAAATGAATCCACTCTGTGATTACGCAGAATTCAAACATCCATCGTTTTCCAAAGCACTGGCAGCCATGTGCTCTTCCAGTGTCCTGGGCACGTGGCTCACTGTGTTTATCGGTACCTCTAAGAGATCATAGAATCATTATGGTTGGAAAGGACCACCAGGAACATGAAGTTCAACCTTCATCCTAACATCTCTCCAGCCACTAGATCATGGCCTCAAGTGCCACATCTACTCATTTTCTGAACCCCTCCAGGGATGGTGACTCCACCACTGCCCTGGGCAGCCTGTTCCAGTGCCCAACCACTCTCTCAGTAAATAACTTCTTCCTAATATCTTATCTAAACCTCCCCCGATGCAACTTGAGGCCATTTCCTCTCATTCTATCATTAGTAATTTGGGAGAAGAGCCCAACACCAGCCGCGCTACAACCTCCTTTTAGGTAGTTGTAGAGAGCAATGAGGTCTCCTCTCAGGCTCCTCTTCTCCAGACTAAAGAGATGGATGTTGAGTTCTGATGGAGGCTGTAAGAGATATCAGACCCCACTCTCCTTCACATTAATTTCAGCAGCAGTTAGTGAGACACTGGGATAAATTGTTATCTCTAAGATAGTAGAGTCATCAGGTATTTATTGTAGCTTTTACCAATAATCTTGTCTCAGTCATTTGCTCAAAGGCAGAAAAGAGAGCGAGGCTTCAGTTAAATCAATCTGCTGAGACTCGTATATCTTTTTATCATTATTTTTAACCTAGTGCCTAAAATTATGGAAAAGGAGTCCTCAGCCTCGAGTACAGAGAAACATAATAGTGTGCACTCCCCTAAATGCGATGCTGCTCTTTGTAAAGGAGGTAATAAATATCAAATGAATAGGAGAGCTGGGAGTATGCCACCAGCACAGATTGTCATTTAAATCCTTTCCAATTCTAAGAACAATGAGAGCATGTGCCTGGAAAGGACTTTGGGGAACGATATCCCTTCCCCTCCCACAGCTCTTGGGTGAAGGGCTCTCCCCGGGATCCAGCAGCAGGGCAGCCCATGTGAGAAGCAGGTTGGCTTCCGACGCTCCCAACCGCAAAGCTGCACCCAGCAACGCGGCGAGGCAGAGACGTTTCCAAGCCTGCATGAACACGAAACTAAAGACAGGCTTTGCTCCAAGAATGTACTTCACCTTCAGCCTCACAGAGTTAAGAAAGGAGGATTCCGGTCTCCGTTTTAGCAGACTGGGAAAACTGGGTCGTATTAAACAGACACAGCAGCTTCCAAGTATTGTCTGTGCAACTGTCACTGAGCAAAAAAGGGAAGTCAAACAGAATTTTCACATAATTTCCATGCCCCACTGTCTCTAATATCTTCCTTAAGGTCCCAGCAAAGCACTTTGTATCAATGTGTAAAATGGACTTCTGAAGTTGGAAGTTAAGAAGTACTTGGAATTAAGCACAAGCTTCAGGGAACTATTAGGTCAGGCTCAAAACTACATGATACTCTTGTTAAAAAGTAAGGGTTGATTAAAACATGTTTTCCTTTCCTTTTTCTCTGTTCGACAGACGTGAATATTTGAAAAAGGCACCTTATTTCTATCCTTTGTTTACTCCATATCACAATAGCTAATGGAATGATTTAGTAGATGTGGTGTTACTGCACTGTTACAGCTGGATGCATCTCCAGAAGGCAGGATGCGCTGGGAAAGACTTCAGAAGACACAACAATTCTCTTATCATTCAGAGGCCAAGGCAAGAGGAACTCTACGCTACTCCCATTTTTCTGTTCCTCATATTCCTTTACATTTTAAAATATTTATGAAGTCCCCATCATCCAAGACTGCATTCTGTGAGTGTTTACAAATGACACAAACATTTCCCGGTAACATGAAGAATCAGGACGGGCTAATAGGAAATAGAAGATACCCATCTTCCATGAGGATGAAATGTAGCTTCCCTCTACAGACGGTTAAACAGCACTTGGATGCCTGCGAGCTTCTTTTTGGCAACAAGAGGACCAGTAAGTATAAATTAAGCTTTATGAGCACCCATGTGCATCTCCCTGTTCCGTTACCTTTGGCAAGGATGGGTCCAAAACCCTCAAGAAAACACCTTTCCGACCTCAGCTTTGCTAGCACAGAGAACGTCAGCCACAATTTTCACAAGACAAGTATGTTCAGTTCTTGAAAGTCACTGATACATTCACTGGTGACCAGGGAAGGATGTCTGCTTCAGCTCAAAAACCACACTGGGCTCATTTAAACAGATCCACTATATGTATTTACTGAACAGCTTCAGCAAAATTTTGGCTAAAAGTTAATGCACACTTAGTCAGCTGAAACTATTTCAGCCTCCTGTTGTACTCCAACAGTCTCCCACCCCTTCCTCAGGGCAGCAAGGTCACCGGGGATCCTGTCTGGCTCCTGCTGCACAGCATTGTACCACCGCACCCCGGTGGGCTTCAGTGTGAGCACAGATGGGAGGCACCACAAGGAAAATGAGCATATTTTGCTTTGCACCCCATTCTGCCTGGGGGGTTTCTGGCAAATATCTTCACACATACGGCCGGCAGTTTGGCTTGTCCAGAGTTAAACCTCAACAGCTCCTTGACAAGTGCTGTAACAAGGATACAGGAAATGGAAAACAATACAAAAACAAACAAGAGAAGGGGAAGCGCTCTCAAGAGTTCTGCTCCTGAGAGCAATTTCACACTGGGTACTCAATATCAACGTTTGAACAGATTTATCTGGTTTTCGCCAGGCTCCTATTTTGGCAGGGTATGGTACCTTGCTTTCTCCCTTGGCTCGTGTTTCTACCAGGTACTGGCTGCAGGTTCTGTGGTGTAGAATCATTCCGGTTGGAAAAGACCTCTAGGATCATCTAGTCCAACCTTTTTTGAACATCTCCCTAACCCCTAGACCATGTCTCAAAGCGCCACATCTACTCATTTAAGACATTTTAGTCTCCTACAGCTGGTCCTGTTGTCCAGAGAGGCACACAACTCTAAGGGATTATTCATTTTTGGATCATCTGATTCCTGCTCTAGAAACTTCTCTCCACTGACTGCACAAACCCTGAGCTTACAAGCTCTGCAAGGGTACAGAGCTACAGCTGATGTCCACATTTGGTCCCTCTGTATCTCTGAGAGGTTGGGAGTCTTCACACCTTGCTCCAGCCAAAAATGTAGTGTCTGTCCTTACTGCAATGGAAAGAGAAGCAGGTTTCAGAGCACCACAGAACTCACCGGTGCCCGCAAGCAGTTCTCCTGGACAGGAACACTCAGGAGAGGGGTATCATTTAAAACAGGACCCAAAAGAAACTTAAAATAACCCACCAAAATAACCAGCCAAACAACAAAACCACATACAAAACAAACAGCGAAAGGCTAATAATGAAAAATGTAAGTGTAGCCTAGGCACACAATGCGTTGATTTCAAGCTATTTTCAATGCTAGAAAAGTGATATATCATTATAAACCAGACTTACAGAACCCCACCAACAGGGTAACGCACTTCTGATTTGAAATCGCCCGTGATTTTACACAACTTTATCTAGGCAGATATTTCCTTGATGGAAACTGCAGACTGAATTACCTGAGAAAATTCCTTCATAAGCATTTCCTCCATTTCTGAAACACGTACTTTTTCCATACCCGGATGTGCTTTTGCCATTCTCATTAAAATATCTGCAAAACAGGCCAAGTTCAGAGCCTCAGAAAACCCCTCGTTTGCAAACGGTCACTCAAGAGCAGCTAGAAGGTCAAACTTGAATTTCTTTAGGAGTCCTACACATAGCCCGCTGCAAGCCTAAGGAGCTTCCCTTCCAGTGACAATTCTGGAAAACTGCAAATACGGCTTTGAACAAGCACTGGGACAAGGAAGGAATAGAAGTGGCTGGTAACACCACCACAAACTGGCAAGGAAACCGAGTTAGTGAGGATTGCTAAAATTCCTTATCACTCACACCTACTAGAGACAAAAAACCCAACTTCGAAAACCAATAAATTTGCAAAACACACCAAATAAAGGGCGGCTGCCAGTGTATGGGAAGATGGGAATAAACAGCAAACTGCTCTTGACAAATCAAAGAAGTCTGGGGGAAAACTAAAGCAAAAGTAGCTCAAAAAGGGTTCTGCATCAGTATCAGAAACCCGTTAGACACACCAATGGACAAAGAGCTCACGGGAGACACTTTCACAGGGATGCTGTGACTCTGCAAGATTTTGCCTTTCAAAAATAGTCCTAAACCAGTAAAGGAAGTCTGCATACATAGGCCAGATACCTTGTAAAAGAAGTTAAAATGCAAACGACGGTAGGTCCTGTTCCATAAGAGAGGAAATGATCATTCTAATCACCATTTCCAGCCTTAAAATCCCTATAACCGGTAAAGACCAAAACTTTTAAAGTTCACCAGAAGCAATAATTTCTTCCAAGGTGCTTTCCAAGAGTAGTTTCCAATTTCTGCTATTTTCTTGGAGGTATATCTGAGAGACGTGGGTTGTTAAACACTTGTGTGTTAAACACTGTGGACAAAATTGAAGAATTTATGTGATAGTATTTGTAAAAAAGGACTTATACCTTTGAGCAAAGAGAAGTCTGAGAAGTTACACAAGAAGGGGAAAAATAATAATAAAAAAATAATAACAAAACCACAAGAAAAACCTGGAATCTTTTCTGCAGCCACAGCTATTGCTGTAACACGATACTACTGAGAAGATTACCTTCATCCAAGTTCTGCAGCGTATGTCAAAATACGTGACAAGATACTGGCCATGGAATGATGTCTGAAGGTCGTTCCTGCCCGTTGCAGCGATCACAGAACATAGCTGCACTCTTACTGTTTCCATAACAACTGAACACAGGCCAGGACAGCGACTCTAAATCCTTGCTCCTTCTGCCACCCTGCTCTTTGGTTATCGACTAGCAAGTTCTCAGATTCCAGCTGAAGGTCAACCCCAGCCAAGGGATGGCAAATCCCATGTTATCCAGCTCCCTCCCTCCGTCCCATAAAGTAGTACCTCCACCAGCAAATCTTCTGCAGAACCTGGCACAACAGCGTTGCCTCTTTGGCCAGTGTTCTCATCCCATTACTAAACTGTGCTTTTAGTAATATCTCCTCTAAGGAGACTCTTCCAGGTCACCCAGACTCCCTCACTCCTCAGCACATGCGTCTCTATTGAGCACTTTGTGCAACTTCCCTCAAATAAGTACTAAAAATAATAAGCCCCAAAACCAACTTGAATTCTCATCCAAGTTCTCATTTTGATGATTGTCTTCTGGTTTCACCTCTTTGAATTCAACCTAAACAAAGTCACGTGTGCTCTTGGCACGCTGTGACGGGGCGACCATGCATCATCCAACCCCACGGTGCAGTTCTGGAGCACCCCCATGCCTTGGCGTTACAAAGCCTTGCCTCCATCCTGCTTTCTGTACTTCTCGCAGCCACATTAAGGAGACATTGGCCAATTTTAGCTGGGAACCATCAACAGGCTCCTAGAGCATGACAAGTTTCTTCCCACACTCTGCAGGATTCTAGAACTATTTCTTCTTGTACATAAAGGCGACAGACTTTGCCTCAATACTGAGCTCTTCAAACCTCACCCCACTGTTCCCATTTCATTCACTTCCACTGGTGACAGAAAAGCTGGGAACTAGAAAACAGACAAAATCAGAGCAACTGCCACAATTTTGATTCCTTTTAAGCATCTTTTCACACAAGGAGATGGCATTCTCCTCAGGACTCCCATTAACTTCTTACAGCAGCGATAAATGGTTCAAGCCCACAGCTGAACCATCCAAAGTGGAGACAGTTTTTCCTGCTCAGTGAGAAAAGACGGGGACACACAGGCTGATGTAGGAGGCAGCGGTGTCCACCCTTTCCTGACACCCACCCCTTCACCAAGGCACTCTCTCGCATTTACAAGTGACTCAATGAGTAAAGCACACCTCCCCAAACCCGGCTGCTTCAGCTTCAATTGTGAACTAAAAGCCCGTACAAAAGCAGGCCATCTGTGCAAGCACGGGGAGAACTCAGATGGGACATATCGCATGCTCCCGTATGTCTCCATCAACACACCAGCTTTGCAAATGTGCCCTAAATAAAAACAACACTGACAACACGTCATGGTTGAGGCCAGCGGGGCTGTGAACGCCTCGCAAGGACTTGGCAGAGTTTGGATTCTTCTCTTAACAGACAACTCATACATGGAAAACTTGCTAATGTTCAAGTATTCTGCTGCCTTCTGATGTCAGGAGAATTGTATTCAACTAAGCCTCCTGGAGGGGTCAACTAATTGGCCATCAAATTCACAGAGAGGAAGCTGTAGGTTGCTTAAAAACTAGCAGGACCTGACACAGCCTTCTTACGATCCACAGCAGGGACTAACGCTGCTCTGGAGCAGTTTCTAGTTCCATTTACTCTTTACCAACACATAAAAATAACACTTTAAAGATGTTTATTTTTACAAGTTACATTAGGTGAAGAATATAGTTGAACAATATAGCTGAACACATATGGAAACACTTAAGCAGCAGCTCCATTTTATGTCCAAGAAATCTGTAGACAAACACAATAAACTGAAGTTACACACATGACGCTCAATGTGCTACACACACACATAAAAAAACACCAAAAAGAAGACCAAAAAGTGTGTTTTCATTAAAAACTTCATTCATTTTGTAGGAGAAACATCTGAAGGAGGAGGGAATAGCTGGAACAGAGAAGTACAGAAACAGCAAACTAAATTAAAGAGAATAAAGCACCAACAACGAGCCTTACCAAGCAAGATCCCATCTTCACCTGTGTCTTGGACAGTGGTCAGCAACCAATGCCTAAGGAAACAACCAGGCAGCTATACTCCCCAACACATTCCCTGAGCCTGCAACAACTTGTAACTTAAGAATTCCACATGCCAGATCTTCTGGATGGGTATGAAATAGCCTTTATAGATCTGTCTTCCAAGAATACATCCAACCGCTTCCATGTAAACTCTCAGCACCAGAGTCTTGTTGCAACAGCTGCCACACGGCATTCACCATGCAAAGAAGTATTTCTTTGGGTTTATTTTGAACTCCCTACTTCTATTTGATGTAACTACTCCTTGTCAGGGAATGAAAGAGAAATGGGGAGTGACTGCTTATCTTCTGTCCCACTCAGGCATCTTCTCTTCAGGCCCAGACATTCTTCATTTGCAAGCTGTTCCATAATCTCTTCTTGGAGGAGGCAGTACCTTGATTGCCAGAGCTGCAAACAGGGATAATTCCATTTTCTCACGTTACTCTACATTTACTGAGTTTAACCTGCTAGTTTATTTTCTGATCACACAGTAGGTATTTTTGCAGCTTTAAAGGTGACTACCTCAAAGTACTTCTAAATCACTCAGTCTGTTATTTCTCTATCCATTAAAATTATAGAATAATTTAGGTTGGAAAAGACCTTTTAAAATTGAGTGAAATCATAACCCTACTCTACCAAGTCCACTGCTAAACCAGGTCCCTCAGCTCCACATCGACACAGCTTTGAAACCCCTCCAGGGATGGTGATTCAACCACTGCCCTGGGCAGCCCCTTCCAGTGCCTGACAAACCTTTCAGTGAATAAATTGTTCCTCATGTCCAACCTAAACCTCCCCTGGTGCAACTTGAGGCTGTTTCCTCTTGTCCTGTCACTTGTTACTTGTGAGACAAGACTGACCACCACCTCACAACAATCTCCTTTCAAGTAGTTGTTGCCTGATCATTGCCTTCCTCAGATCACCGGTGAGAATGTTAAATGGGACAGATCTCCTAAGACTCGGGTGTCACTCTAATGGGAACCACCCTCCACTATAACAATCACTGCTACACATTTTCTCACCTTTTAACCAATCACTGGTTTACTAAAGACCATTCTCTCTTATCCGCAGAAAGATCAGTTGCCTTAAACTGCTGCAAAGGACCATGTCAGAATCTGTTTGAAACTCTGAAGATACCATACCCACTGGAACACCCTAATCCAGATGTCTACTGAGCCTTTTAAGTCTTGAAAGATTCATCAAGTGCACCTTCCTTTTACAAAAGGCATGTTGACTCCTCCATGTTCATATAAAATCATGTGCCAAATAATTCTAATCTATAATATTCTTTTGACGACGCTGCAGAATACAAAGCCAGATTTCTATCTGCTGTTCCCTACGCTCCCTGGAACTCTCTTGCAAGTTGGCATCGTATCAGCCCCATCTATCCTAACAGGGCTGAGGAGGTTTTAATTGAAAGGTTGCACACAAGTGTTAATAACACAACAGTTTCTCCACTGAAACCCTCCTGGGCTCTAACATCCTGGTCCCTGCAGTCCGTTATTGCTCTCTGCCTTCTTAAATTCTTCCATTAATAGTTGGGTTTAAGACGAGTTCTGATAAAAAAAACCCATGAGGAGCATAGATGCCTCAAACTCACTTGCTTCTTTCTGCTCCACCTTCTGCAAGTGATTCTTTCACACCCCAGTCTTCAAGGGTTTCTGCAGACTTGTAGACAAGCTTCTTATTCTCAACATATTTGGAAAAGAACTGTTACTTTTTATACTTTCTGAAAGCTGCTCCTCTAAGCTTTTGGCATTTCAGAGTGTTTGTTCTTTTCTGTCTTCCTCACTTGGTCATGACTTCAGCTTTTGGAAGGGTGCCTCTAACTCCACAGCCTTTCCTCCCTGCTGTTTCACATCACAACTTGTCTCTGTCTCCATTGGCTTTTGATAGGGCCGAGGCATTTGCTCTCCAGTATAATGCCTTTAAATAATCTTCACACTACCTACAAGCATTTCACCCTTTTCACTGCTCCTTTCAGTTTCTTTTTAACAAGCTTCCTCATGCTGATGTACTTTCCCTTTTCAAATCAAGCATCACTTCAGTGAAGTTTTTGGCTTCAATTACTTCTGCGAGGACGTGCAACCCCACTCGTGTCCCCACTTACTGCCACTGGCAGTAAAGTTTTGTACCAAGTTCTGCACAATTCCCAGGAGAAAGCCAGAAGTATCTTCCTCTCTCTGGGTTCCATGACCAGATGTTTCCAAAAAAACCACCAGACCCTGAATGCTGGACATAATGGTCCAGACAACATTTTTAGGTCAAAGGCTAAATCTTTACAGAAGGAAAGACAAAGTTACAGGAGAGAGAACAAAAAACATCAGCCTTAATATTACCCACACTGGTTAAAGATGTCAGGCGACTATACAGCAAGTAATGAAAAGGGATTTAGGCATCAGTATTTCAGTGCTATTGTTCTCTCAGCTGAGCCCTCCATTACCCCACCTCTGCTCCTGAAGCTGCTGTGGTTATGTACAGTCCCTTGCCATACCTATCACTTGGAAGAGCACAGAAAACAGAGTGGCAGGGATCGGTGTTTTCCAGGGTTACACTATTTTCCATACCCTATTTTAACTTGTCTTGAGTAACAACTACTACCTACTGCTCTAAACCACACCAAAGCAGCCGGGTAACATGCCAGTGAGTTATCCCGCATTGACTCGTCCCTAGAAGAAAAACGATGGGCCCTGCAGTTCTTACAGGATTTGTGAGCGTCATACCCAGCAGTGGGAAAGAAGAACGGCAGGATCCCAGGCAAGCCGGGCCCACCACTTTCTGTGGCCTTTGTTACTCCAAGGAGTAACGGTAATCCTAGGAGAGACCTTTGTCACGTCTCTGAGATGCAGCTGCAGGTACAGTACGTGAGCCACACCACGCACTGAGCACAGACTTCTCCTGGTAAGAATTTCAGTTGTGTTTAAGGCCTTTACATTTTTACTTACCATTTATCACAAAGCCTTTCAGTGCAGTAACAAATACCAAAGGCAGCAAATTAACATAAAAATAAAGGAACACACAAGACACCGTGAGAACAGGTTTATCGGGCAGGGGAAATGTTTACACCATCTTCCAGAGTAAGCTCAAGGAATTCTCAACGCTCAGGACAACGTGGCCCAAGGGAAATGGTAACGGGAGAGAAATCAATTCTTTCGCCTCTGGGTTGAAATCCAAGTCAGGCTGGCAGCAGCCAAGAGCCATGAGTTTAACATCTGCGAGCTGTTTGGTAGCCCATGTGAAGCGAGTTATATTCCTTAGTGTCCACATCACAGTCCCACTAATTGGCACCATCTTGGCAATCTAAACAGAGAGGTTAATGTCAGAACATGCAGCAAGCATGAGCTACAAGATTAGTCAGCTTCAGTTTGGAGTACACATGTGATAAATTATACACTTGGTGTATGTAACTCCATCTAATTGCCCCACCATCCTGTTCTGCCCTCAGAATAAAATCGTAAATCCAAGCAAGCCAACAAACTGTCAGCGTTGCCTTGTCAAGCACAGTTTCTGAATTAGTCAGATGCACTATTAAGACCATTACTATTCAAATTAACTTAAGCAACTGCTTAAATTTTAAGCAAAACACTGCACAACATAAAGTATGAACTAAAGGATTTGGATAAGAGCTACCAATATCCATAAAAATAGTGTATTTTTCTTAACTTCAGCTTTTAACTCAAAATGCAACACTCCCTCTGAAGGCAGTAATGATACAGTCTTAAAAATCTCAAATAACAAGGCTCTTTTCTCTTTGTCTTTCCTTCTTCAGCAGCTTCCCAGCAAAAAGTGCAAAGGAGCAAGGCTGACCCAAGAACAAGACCCATTAACTTTCAGAGGATTATCCTTTGTATTGCCCCCTAGTAAAACATTGGTGCCTTGGGACAAAAAATAAAAAAAAGTTAGTATCTCTTAATAAAAGAAAATTGATTTTTCATATCATCTGAATATGGAAGCATAAAAATCAGTCTAAACTATGAAGGATGGAAATTCATGTTATGGTTTAGAAACTGTTCCTGATGTTTACACATGACTTCAGTTTAAAGAACTGCTTATGATGGGAACATGATGAAAGCTGTTGAGCATGAAGGGAGATATAAACGATGCCAGAAGCAGCATCTTTGCCAGAACTCTACCAGAAAACAGAATCACAGAGTAAGTTAGTTTGGGAGGGACCTGTGAAGGTTTCCAGTCCCATCAGCTGCTCAAAGGCTGGCCAACTTCAAACATGGATGAGGTTGCCCAAGGATATTTTAGATGAAAGGACAACATAGTACAATGCCTTGCAAAATACACGTAGAAAGAAACTGTTCTTGGTAGCCGAATACTCCTTTCATTTACCACTGCTCTGGAAAGCTCCATGTTCTAAGCTGTTTTGAGAAGTAATAATGGCTAGATGCCACTAAGCACTGAAAAGGAAACAAAACTAACCTAAATATCCACTAGCACCAAGGTCTGGAGAACTTGGTAGAATGCAAGACTTCAGGACAGCAGACTGTGTGAGCGAGTTTGGAAAGCATAATCCTCCCAAGATGCATACTTTATCTGACACTGGAAAGGTGTGCTCAGCCCTCCCCACAACAACACGGGCGGTGGCAAAAGGCCAGTCTGCAGGAAAACAAACCACCCCCTCCAAGTCTGCATTCCAAAGCCACCTTCAAAGGGATGGATTCTTTTTTTTTTGTGCAAGAAACACTCACAGAGTTAATATCCATAGAATTCGATAGCATCTAAATCACCGTAGACATGAACAGCCTGCTGCTTTAGCACAGGCTGCTGCCCATCGCCGGGCTTCCCTGTCCTCTGCCAAAGCCAGACCAGTTTCGCTTCTACCCAAACACGCTGCCAGTTCCTAGTGTCTGTGCACACACTGCTGAGGATTTTGCGTTCTTTTTTCAAGAGTTTGGTGGACCAATGGATCCGCCTGACATAGCGAGATCACTCCTGGCTCTGAGCTACAGTATCTCTGCCAGGCCTGCGACCTGCTTCAGGCAGCACGGGTACAACCTTCCTCTTCCCATCACTGACCACTAAACCCTAAGGAGGATCTGTTCTTACTCTCTTCTAGAACGTTGAGAAGTAGAATAGGATCATGCCGCATTTTTTTAAATGCCAGACAAATTCCCTCTGCTTGAAGACACATTATTATTAGCTTCTTTTAAAATCACACCGCTGCAAATAATTATACTGAGGCTTGAGATGGGATCTGTTGTGCTGACATCTGAAAGAATCACAGAATGATAGGGGTTGGAAGGGACCTCTGAAGATCATGTAGTCCAGCCCTGCTGCCAGAGCAGGATCACCCAAGGCAGGTTACACAGGAACATGCCCAGGTGGGTTTTGAAAGTCTCCAGAGAAGGAGACTCCACAACATCCCTGGGCAGCCTGGGCCAGGCTTTGTCACCCTCACAGTAAAGAAGCTTCTCCTCATGTTGAGCTGGAACTTCCTGTGTTCCAGTTTGTGCCCGCTTCCCCTTGTCCTGTCACTGGGCACCACTGACAAAAGACTGATTGCTCCATCTTCCTGGCACCCACCCTTCAGATATTTATAAGCACTGAGAATTAACAGGGCTGTGATGACTGCCAGGAGTCCAACACAAGCTGGAAGAAACCAGGCTAGCACCAAAGACGTAGATACTGCAACTCTCCTGCCTTTGGCTGCGTTCAGCCCACCAAGCTGCCAGCTCAGGAGCTACCGAAGTAAATCTTCAGAACTAATTCATGTTGCTACAGGAGTTAGTTGTGTAATAAGGTCCAAGCAAAGGTTATAATCAAACTATGTCGTGAACTGCTTTATTGAGCAGCTCTAACACACACTTCTGAACTCCCACATGGGTGTCAAGTAAGTATCAATACTCAAATAGATGTTTTCTCACAAAACCCAGTATAGAAATAATAACAAATTCATGCATTTCCTGAGGGTAATTCCTCTCCATGTGGAAAACAGGAGAGGTCCAAGAAAGAAATCCTTCTCTGCAGGGGAGGGAGGCAGGAAGGAAGGAAATGTGAATTACATACACCTCTGGATAAGTCCCCTTTAAAAAAAGGAAGGAAATTAGAGTTAACTAAGAAAGAGCATGTTTAGCATCACTTCACAAGCAGGGGAAAAGAACCCTAGGAAATCCTGGCTACAGATAATGCTGCTTCCTCCTGTCCCTGGTGGGCTTTCCACAGTCATTGCGACAGGGAGAGGTGAAAGGTCCATTTTTACCCTTTCATTTGCAGCAGCACTTTGAAGTTACCCACAAATCAGTGTCACGATTTCGATGGTCACCTCTCCCCTCCCGTCATCCTATGCTTTTTTGTAATAGGGTCGTTAAAAAACATGTGTTTTCACTTTTTTTTTTTTATTAAAGAAGGATAACTCGTAACTGAGCAGAGACAAAGGCTCTGTTGATACAACAACATGTGGATTAAATCTGAAAGGAGAACGAAAGCTGTTCTATTAAACTGACAATCCTGCACAGAGGGCTTATATCTAAATTGGTGTAATAAATCAATAGGAAAGATTTCTCTTTGGCTGAAATAACCATTTGTTTAGGCACAGGACACAAGCGTTTTCAAATTGCCCTGGACACTGTACACAAAAGGGTTTCTTCAGTTTTGTTCTTTTTTTTTTTCTTGCTTGCTTTCTTTCTTCTGTGTTTTAAGTATATCCCCAAAGTTTTACATTTGCTTTACTTAAGAATATTTACTTTTTGGCCTTAAACCTAGGACAAGTTGGCCAGCCAGCACCACTGGGCTCTCAGCTCAACTGCTTCTATTGAAAAGAGGAAAAAAAAAAAAAAAAAAAAGAAATCAAAACAAAAAGAAAATAAAAGTTGCTTGCTCCATTTACATTATTACATCAGGCACAAGACTGGCCTAAATTTATGCTTTCCTTCATTATGCTCCTCTCCTGTGTTTTTTATAAACATATGTTCTACTACTTCTCTTAAATTCTATATAGTAGTGGCTTTTTCACTCTTATTTAAGCAGGAAACACTCTGCAGTTATTGCTGCCTACCCACGTCAGACAGCAATTTGTCCCACAAGGTCTTCTGAGAGCACCACGATGACCTGGCGTATCGGGCTGCCAGCCTGGGGGTGGGCAAACAGCAGGGACGGGCTCACGGAGCTACAGTCACACCACCATCCTCAACACGCATTTGGTCTCCACAGCCCCAAAAGACAAGCTGCTGCTGATGCACGCTGAAAAATAAGAAGGACTTGGCCGAACATTTTCAGTACAACACTGCTTGTAACTCTAGATAGGACCAAGAACTGCAGCTGACTTCTTAAAATAAAATCAGATGGTACCTGGAAATGATTTCAGAGCTAAAGCAAAGATGACACCAGCATCTACTCATCACATTTAATACATCATGCCATGGAGATGGCTTTGGCTACACATCACCACACAACTCCAGCTAGTCTTCAAAGAATGACAAAGGCCAAAACATAAATCATCATTTTAAAAAACCCAAACTTTCAGTTCCACAGAAACGTTGTGTGAGAAAATATTTGTAGGAGATGCGCCCAACACTGGAAGTGTTTCATACGAGCACACTGGAGCTTCTCTTCAGCACGTTCTGTAGATGGCACTTGGCTGCTAGACTATTTTTTAGAATACTCAAACTATATGAGTGGTAAAACACAAGAGGACATTTACACATGGGATGGAATATAACACTGAGGGGAAGAAGATTTTGGCTAAAGCCTCTGTCATCCAACATTTCTAATATCACTTACAGAAAATCACAAGAGCTGAGCTTTTCAAAACCATTAAAAAATAAATACTCTGCAGATAAAAATGCTTTAGACTCAGTAACTTTTTTCTGCCAGGAAAGCCCTTATTTATTCCGCTTCACCTTAAATTCTATTTGTCAGCCAGGGAAATACAAGTTTCCTCAGAAACTACAGCTGATGCAGTCACTTGATGCCATCCCCGACAGCCTGAGGGTCCAGCCTGCCTTGTCTGCTGCCCTGTTCCCAACTTCCCGAAACAACCCAGGGCCACAACAGCCCCAAGGTCAGCTCTGGGCTGCTCACTCTCCCTGCCTTTGCCTCAGAAAAGCTGCTGTTGCCACCCTCCCATAAGATGTGGTGGGAGGTGGGAAGCCTTCCTGCCTTTAGCCCTTCAGCTGTTTTGCAAGGCCTAGCCATGATCTCACTGTAGGAGCTGCTCACCTTGTGCCAATCTATGGCCTTACAGTCTGCAGGAACCTCTCCACAGTGCTTCTTCCCACACACCTGTGGCCACCCTCATGGCACACTGTCCCAGCTCAGCTTTTGCTGCCTCCTCACATACCCTCCGCTTGGGACAGGCACTGAAGAACTCCTGGGAAGGAACATCTCAGCTTTCCTTCCTTACTCCGGGCAATCACTCTTTGCCAAAAAGGAACTATGCTAGTGGGACAGAAAGGGAAGGTGCAAGAGAAGATTATCAACTAAGAGAGGAAAAAGATGGCCTGACAAATACTTTTTCTTATTATTCTGCTTTAATTTTGGAGAAGCAGAGTCTTGTGGCTATTAGAGTTCATGGAAGCGCTGCACAGCTCTTTAGGATACCAACAAAGTACTGTCTTCTGGCTGCAGCCCAGAACCTGCTTTGTCAACACCTCCCATCTTTACACACAGACAACAAAGCCGTCACCTCTGAGTAAAGTTAAACCCCAGCAAGCAAGACATGCCCGTCCCAGCTGGAAGGATACTTCCCAGTAAGGAGATGGTCAGTCAGCCAGACAACTGGTTTCTGCTCACAGTTGTTACCGCCCTACTCTGTGGCCTCATTCAAATCAAATCCCCACACGATGCCTCTTCTCTCATCTTTGAGAGGCACACGAGCACTGCTGAGGAATGGCTGCGTAGCACCCAGCTACCAGCAGCAATGCGAACGCAGAAGTGCGAATTTGGAGGCTAAGAAAAGCAACATATCAAAGCTGAGGCTGGTGCTCGCGGCCTGGTTCCAGCAGAGGAAACGCCGCCGTCCTGCCGAGCCCTTCCAGCATGGGGAGCATCCAGCGCTAATGGCTCAGAAGAGCGCTTCGCATTACACCGGTTTGGTGTGGTCCTTTAAAATCAGAACAAGGTATGCTCTGGACAAAGTGAAGATTACATTTATGTTTACAGACAATCCGACTCCTGCGTAGAAAGAACGCTTCACCCTGGACAAAAAACTAAAGGCATCAAGAAGTCAAAAGCAATGCAAATGCTCTGGCCCCGCAACCCTGCCAGAGCAGAGGAAGCACCAAAGCAGCTGAGCGATACTCATGGTCTTCAATAGGAAGACCTGCTTTGGTCAATACATTACATTTTTTTTTAAATTCTAAAACACTTCAGATTTCAAAGCACATTTATATAAACTGATTACTTCTCCCAAGGTAAAAAACCCCTTTGTTGCAGAAGGAAAGTGAAAGAAGCCACAATAAGCTATTTGCCAAAGGCACAGAAGGATCTGATGTAAGGGCTGGAATTAAAACCCAAGAGCTTCTGAAGCAACTTACTGCTTCTAAAGGATTTTTTTTTTTCAAGATTATAGCAACAATAAAGTTCCATAATGGATGTGTATTTAGGATCAAGACAGTTTATGGGGTAACAGATATGAGAAAAGCAAGTTATATTAACCAATGCACAGCTGGAAAACACAGTGAATTATCTAACAGGTTGTTGCTATGTTCCATACACAGCACAGGCATTAGGTCAGTCTGCAGCGTAGCTAATCCTGCCTTACATTGTAAGATAGTGAAGTATACCGGGTAATCCATCGGGCTTCATACTTCCTCCTCTGGGGTGGCAAATTACATTTGCATCGGGACTTTTCTCGGAAGAGTGTGTCTGGCGGCGTCAGGCGTCTGCCCGTGCGCTATTCAGGAGTGCCCTCTAACGAAGCTGCGGTGGCGGAACACACACACCAGAGACCAGGAAAAGCCAAAAGGAGACTTTCCAGAAATTTCTCATTAAACACCGAGCCTTGTTTCCATTTCAAGCAAAGGGGAAAACAGATGATATACACTATATGACTGCTCCTGCACAGACATTTTCTATTTCCTTGTATTATGCAAGCCCTCACTGGTAACTATCCCAGTAGGCAGCAGTACTGAAGAGAAAAACTCCAGTTCTCCCATTCTGAGAGAAGAAAGGGCATGGAATCAGATAGGGTCCCAGGGCAGTTAACCCAGTACAACTTTTTAAGATAAACTGAGTTCTACACAATCTACTTTATCTGCAAGGAACTGCTGGGTAACTTTTCAACATAGGATATAGTTAAATCAATCTTTACAAAAATAGGGGAATATAATGAATGAAGCTCACAAACCAAAACGGAATCCTCGTACATGTACTCTGGAATACACCGCTATACCATAAAATATTGATTATTTGAAAGGATTTAAGAGTGGCCACACAAACGATGGCGATGAAACAGCATTTGCTGCTGGTTTGTACGACTGACACTTGGTTTATTGCCAAGCTCCCTTGCACTCACCTACCTAAACTAATCAAGCATCCTGCAAACAAAAGATGTTTGTATTACTTTCAGAAACAAACTCCACACAGAAAAGCTGATATTGATCCTCAGAACAGAAATTAGTTTTTATAATCTTCTATGGCAAATAGTCAGAATAGGACTGTTCCAACTTAAAGATCTCCCTATAAAGGTGCAACAAGGGCACAGCTTCCCCAAGTGGGATCAGAACACACCCCCTGCCACCCCGTCCTGCACCAAGGCACCCCCCTCAGCTGGCCCCCAACCACCCAGGCTATCAGCATAGGGTGAAAGAGATGGACAAAGTAATCAAGATAGGAAATGATTCCTTTCTAAGCTCAGACAAGCCCAAGCCTAGAGCAGGGCAGGGATTCCTTAGGCTGCGCTGCCCCCAGCCTGCCAAGCGCGGGGTTTGCCCCGACTGTCAGGTGCCTTTGGACAGAGTCGGGTCCAGAGACACAGCAAACTCACCGCTGAAGGAGGATGATGAAGGTGGTATCTGCCGAGGGATGTCTGGGGAACTCCGCTGCTGCTGCAGAGCTGCGAGGAAGCAAACAGTCCCGTTAACACACGGAGCGTTCTGTACGCCACAACACGGCATCTGAGCCCCGCTGATCCTGGCTTAAGCGCCTCGTTAGGTGCTATCTTGCAAAGACAGACTGGCAGGCATCAGATGTTTTCTGCAACCAGAGCTCCCTACATACAGGCCAACATTTCTACTTCTCGCTAAACATCTTCAGAGCACCGTTAAGATCATGTGGCAAAGAGTCCCAACCGACTAACAAGAACACACCGTGCCAATATTGTAAAGCACTTGGCCACCGCCCTAATCCACACAGGTTATCCACTTCAGTAAACCCAACATCAGCAGGAAGCCTCCACTGCCATCCATCCGAATGACCCAGTGACAACCCCTGCTTATGAAACAAAAACCAAACAATCATGCTTTCAGTGACACGGCTCATAAAAACCCTGCTTTTCACAGCCTGGAACAGCAGCCATTTATCCCGTAAAAAGCTAAATTACGCTCCCCTTCTCAACAAGCCAAACCCATTTCCCTTTAATTTGTAACAGTGGGAGATTTTAGTCCCCAGGGAATATTTTCCAAAAATTTACAAGCAATGGTATATAACCTAAGAAAATCCATGTGGAATTTTATACAACAAGTATTTCCCAAGTTGTGCAACGCTCCTCCTGTGCTCGCTCGCAGTGTCAGACATTCCTCACAGCGCTGCTGTGTTCCAGCCAACTTTCCTCCTGACATAACAGCTTATTCCTTGAGGAGGTTCAGGCAGAGTTTGACATTAAAAAGATCAGCAGCGGATAGGTGGTGTCCTGAATGTTTGGAAAAAGGGACTTTTATTTCATGAACATGTAACCCAAACAAGGCTCAGTGAATTTGTGTGAAAATAAAAAATGATCATAAAGCACCTTTTCAAGCGAACATTCAGCACAGAATGAAAAATGCAAGAGCAAAAAAAGCTCTGAAATTAGTACCTGAACCACAGTTACGTGCACAGCTATAAAGGTAACCCCTTGTGTTCTGCTTTTTGAAGGCAAGATAAGCAACAGCCAAGAATAAATCACATTGCATGGGTATAGCCAGCTGCAAAATGAGAAAAAACAGCTTTATTTTAATCAGAACAGTCTAAAACAACAGCAGCCACGCATTTAGACTGAACACAAAGCGTGGCCACATCCCGGGCAGAGTTGGAGATGTAGTAAAGAGGAATTTATTTCAATGCATGAAATACACGTGGATCTGGAGGCTCTTCTGCTCCAGCTCGGCAAGGCGTAACAAAACCTCGGCCAACACTAAGCTGAGCAATGCTCACTTCACAGAACACACAGAGTCCGACCTGCCCTGTACAGTACAAATCTGCAGCTGTGCTTCGCAGCCAGACTCAGTGACCATTAATGCTGAAGCCCCGAGCAGAGAATCTGGCTTCTCCCCTGCAACACAAAAAGAGGCTTTGGCACCATTTATTTCAGTCGCTACCATCAGTAGTGGCAGCAGGTGAGGCCCGGAGGAACTGCAGCTCCCAGCCCTGTGTCAGGGCTCCAACATTAACTACGCCTTATAGATGAGCTTCAGAATTGATTCTAGAGCTGTTGCAAATGTTTATACAACACAAATTAGAACTTTCTTTCCTTTGCTTAATTCTTCCACTCTTTATATCTGCTTTTTCTCCCTTAGCAACTTCCTTATCCTTTGAGACGCGCAGTGTCGCAACTTCCAGCGCGGGGAACAGACGACTCTGTGTTGGGGATACCCTGGTCAGAGAAGAAACAGGACTCTCACGTTCCACAGGTGAGCAGACAGAAGTTGAAGGATTTTCAGCCGCCTCTGGTCTGATCAGATTCCAAAACACCTAATCTTTCTTTAGCTTCATCAGCCCACCTATTTTGTGCAGAAGACACTGCAAAGAGGATTATTCTATAAGAATGAGGAACACACAAATTCTTGTTTTCTTCTATAGAAGTATGTTTGACAATAGCAATCAAACAGATCTATTTCTACTGAGAGCCAACACCAAGGATCTATGGCCAGAGCATCATCCCAAGCGAGTGGCAAAGCTGAGGCAAAGGAAGTTGTTAACTACATAAGCAAGGTTTTCTTGCTTTATTTTTATCTACATACCAAAAAGCATTATTTGACCCCCAGGTCATCCAGCAGGTAGTTGGCACAGCGGGATAAGGACATCCTACTCCTGATCTCAAACAGCCGGACAAGACTCTCACCTTCCAGGCCCAAGTTAATGCCATTTGGTCATTGTGTAACACCAAATCTCCACGTGGATTCACAAAAGAAGACTTTTGTTCTCTAGGAAAACACCTTTCCAGACTTCTGACAGCAATCTTAACTGGGCTTTCTCTTCAGCCCTCCCTTATCTCACACATACACGCTCCCTGCTCATTTTCCTCTATGGCCATCCCTTCTTCCAATGCACCTGATCCCAAAGGGCAGATGCTGCTTGAGGAGCCTCTCACAGCATCAAGCATCCTCAAAGAGCTCAAAAAAAAGAATTTTTATTTAAAAGCATTGGCCTACAAGAAAGCTGGGGAGGGACTTTTTACAAGGGCTTGTAGTGACAGGACAAGGGTTAATGGCTTCAAATTGGAAGAAGGGAGATTTAGATTAGAAATTAGGAAGAAGTTCTTCAGTCTGAGGGTGGTGAGACTCTAGAGCAAGTTGCCCAGAGAGGCTGTAGATGCCCCATCACTGGAGCTGTTCAAGGCTGGGTTGGACGGGGCTTTGAGCATCCTGATCTAGTGGGAGGTGTCCCTGCCATGGCAAGGGGTTGGAACTAGGTGATCTTTAAGATCCCTTCCAACCGAAACCATTCTATGATTCTACACAAACTCAATAATTAGCTTTGGAATCAAATTATTAAAACTTGGTTCAGGAGAACACTCTTAACTCCAATAAAATGTCTCTGTCAAACTGTTTCTTTAGGTAGCCCAGAGGTGGCCTGTGCCCCCTCAGCCCTCCTCCTCTCAGGCTACATCACTTCACATATCAGCGAGTTATTAAATGCAAGTTTGGGTAAAGTTATTCATTCACGGGAGCAACTGCTTTGGTTGTCTGAGTATAAATGCACAGACCTGCTCTTCTCACCAACTGTGAACGGACACATCTACCGCTGCATTAAACCCAAGCGGTAACGTCACGGAGCTTCTCTGCGGAGCAAAGAAGGGAACAGGGAACCCACAACACCGGGTGTGTCCACAGGGACCACTCGCTTCTCCTCTCGCCTCTCTCCAAGCTGCCATTGGAGAACAGCGGCAGTTACACCTGTTTCAGCTTTGCCAGCTCCTGTTTGCCACAGCTGAGATTAAAGACCACCACCACCTGTCACTGGAAAAGGGACAATTTGAAGCACTGCAGTTTAGTCCCTCAGAACTTCTGCACGTCCCCGTGTGCCGCACATTTGCTTGATGCAGTTTCGTATGAGCAGCATGTTCAATTCCCCCACCAAAGAGAGCTCAGAAAAGTTTGCTGCAACTGCTAAACTGTAAGCACCAACAAAACTTTGTGCCATGAGTGTTATGGTTTCTGACAGACACCATTATTGCCTCAAAAACGCCAAACAGAGCTCTTCTGATAGACCATTCACATTCCAGAATATGCATTTAGCTGTTTCTACTCCACATGCTAAAATTTGATTCCTGCCTTTTTGCTCATCCATACAGTGAGAAAACACAGAGAACCAGAAGCCGTGGCTATCAGTGACGCTTGTGCCAAAAAGCTGCCACCCAGTCACGGGCAGGAGCCTGTTTCCATAGGAAACCAGGGAGGTCCCAAGCCCTCAGAGCACACAAAAATGCACAGTCCTATGCAAAAGGCAGTTCCACTATTCACAGAAGGAGATTATTTTCATTTAAAAGGCCTACCTTCAGAGTCAATAGATCCTCTTGTTGACTCTATCATCCAATACCCTTTTATAAAACCTACTGCCTTGAAAGCACCTCGTCCTGTTGAAACAATACACTGAGACAAACCGATCCCCAAATCCCTTTACAAGAACCTGATGAGATCAAAACGGTGCCAGCACAACTCCCAGCACGGGACCTGTGCTCACGCTGAGGGTGAAAAACTCGTATGATGCCCTCACCAGCCAGACTTTGCTGGAAAACCCTTCCTGACCTCGACTCTGGATCAGACTGCAAGCATACGGGACAGACACAGTAAATGAGGGAGGGGATTCTCTGAACACACCCGTTTGCTCAACTAAGGGTCTGCTCTCTGTGGCCAAACTCTGAAGATTTAAAGAGCAGTAGAGGAGAAAACACACCACCTTAATCTCACTTTCCCCTCCAAGAACAGCATGCAGATTCCCCCTTGAAGCAGAGGTTCATCCGAAAGCACAAGATCGCTTAGACCTACCTAAATTTAGAACTATAGCCCTTTAAGGAACATTTAAAAAACAAATTCAAAAATCCTGCTATTTCTTCAACCAAGCAGCCTAAGAAGTAGAGAGTCCTAGAACGTGACTCACTGATAATACCACCAGTTTCCCCCAAACCATCCTTGCACCAGCAAGTTGCCCCAGATCTCAGGTTTAAGCCCATCTTCAAAATTATTTACTGTTTCAGCTTAAGAGCTCCAAATAATGTCAAACCTTTAACCTCTCCCGTAAACTATTCCTATAATTAACCTCCATTGCTGCTAGGAAACCGTGTCATATTTAAAAGAATTTGTGTAGCTTTGACTTTCAGTTACTGGATCTCATTATGTCTTTGTTGGAAAGACTGAAAATACTCAGCTCTCGGATCACTTTCCCATAGGGATGGATTTGCACAGAGCGGTTGAGTCACTTCTTAACCCTCTTCTCTTGGATGTGCCTCAATAAACCAAGTTCACTAAGTCCATTACATGGCTTGTTTTCCAGAACCAGGGCATTTTTGTGGCCTCCTCTGAGCTCTCCAGTATTTTCTTATCTTACTTGAGAGCTACTGCAACTGGAGATTATGTTCTAGGAACCCGTTCTAGCAGCACGATGTGCACCAACACGATTGCTCCAACTTGATTCTCTTTAGAAAAAGAGAGTAACAATCAAATCGACTCTTCCCACAACAGCAAAGTTCAAATTGCGTCACTGATGCAACTAAATCCCACAAGTCACTCTCTGCCACCTCTGTTTGTGGCAGGAAGCTATTGTGGTTTCTAGCCTTTACATGGCCTTTTTCATTATATTTAGATGCTTTTTCCCCTAAGAACCATCTAACCAGGGAGGTCAGACCAGGCTACAGCAGTAACATCACCGACCATCTCGCCTGCCTGCCACCAGTGAACTGGAACAGCAGAGGTTATAAACGATCCCAAAGAAGGTTTAACTCAGTATGAGTATTTGAACAAAGAACTGGTAAGCAGAGGGGCTGACTGGAAAAGGCCCATGTCTTCCAATTAACAATCAAGATGCAGGATTTGTTCCTAAGGACATTCTTAAATATTGTCATGCTGCCTCACAACAGCACCTTGGTTTGATTACATTGTCAGCTCACAGCAAAGCCAAATTCCTCCAAGAACTTCCCAGATGCGATACTAACAATATCATCCATCGACTTAATCACACCTTGAAATCTCCTCTCAAGAAGGAACACCTGGGGGGAGAATCTCTTTTTCAAGCGTAAGTTGTTCAGCCTTTAATCTCTACATCCAGTGTATTTGTAGTATCTAATTATTTACAAAGTGTTAGCTGCTCACTTTATTTTATTCCTGCTAATGACATCAGGTTAACAAACTGGCTTTTTTCGCTTTCGTAAAACATTTAATCTTTCCACGTGCATAGACAACATTCACGGTACTTCCAAACCCGCTTTCTTCCCCATTCTCCAAAGCATTTACCATCAGCGACAGGGAGCTCAACGTAACACCAAGCAGGCTGAAAACACACCATTTCTACCGCTGTCTATAACCCGGCTGCCAGAGATTCCTTCGGCTTCCCTTAACAACCTGTAACTAACGCACTCCAATTACCTGGAACCCATGTAATTACGTACGGGAGCTACGCAAAGCTGTAAGGGCTGCAGTTACTCGGGAGTACGAACCGCCGCTCGCCGCCCGCCTCTTCCCCACACAGATTTTTCACTCCCGCCCCATTTTGTCACCCGGCGGCCCCCGGGCTCCCGCCCCCCCCTCACGGCGATCCCCGCCGTGCCGTGCACCGACAGCCGCCTCCGGCCGAAGGGCTCCGGGGCTGCCGCCGTGCCCCGGGGGTGCCGCACTCGCCGGCGGCGCCTCAGGGCCGGGCAGCGGGGCGGGAACTGCCGCGGCCCCGGGGCTCCCGCCGCTCCTCAGGCGGGCGACTGTAAACATGGGCCGGTGCGCGGCCCGCTCCCCCGCCACCGCATTAGTGCTGCGCCGGGGAGGCCGAGAGACGCTTCGTGGCTTTATTCGGCTGCGAAGTGCGTACACCCGGAGCGGCCCCGCCGCCCCCCGCTCCTCTCGGGCTTCCGAGGCTCCAAGTCCGCTGCGCCGCGCCGGGCTCCTCCGCACAGGGCCGGGCCGCGCTCCCCCCCACCCTGGGGCTGCGCGGGGAGCCGGGCCTGGCGGCGGCGGCGAAACCCCACCACGGCTCCGGGGCCGAGCCCGGCCCGAGCGGCCCCGGCGCGGCGCCGGCTCCAGCCACTCACCTGGCACCAACCCGGAAGTGGCAACGAGAGCTCCGGATTCCGTCGCTCGAAATCTTCCCCGTCGCGCCCGCTTCTCCGCTCCGTTCGGCGAATCCGACCAGCCCCGGAACCTTCCGTGCTCAGCCCCGCGCTCCTATCGGCCCTCTTTTCGGAGAGCACCGATGCACAGCGCCTGCAGGGGGCGCTGTCGCCCGTAGCAACGCCGCGAGCCCCGAGGGGCGGGGCCGGGCCCGGCGGCGCCTCGCGACGGGGGGGGGGGCGGAGCTGAGGGGGGGTTACCGTATTTACCAGAGCGCGGCGGCACACAATGCCTACCGTACGTACTGTAGTTAACGCGCACTCAAATAGGTCCATGAAAATACCTCTTTTTGACGAGGAAAACCCACAAAACCAGCACTACGGGCTGTGCCAGCCCCGGCCGCCCGCTCCATTGCCATCCTTTCTTCTGGTGGCTTTCCAGCCGCCCTCCGTTGCCGGAGGCTGCCCGAGCCAGCCCCCCACAGTCCCGCTCAGCGGGCGGCCGCCGACGTCGCCTCTCCCCCGGGCCGTGCCGGGCCCGCCGGGGCCCGTTCCCCGCCCGCCGGGGCACGGCTGGGGAGGGAGGGGAACGGGCAGCGCCTGCCGGACTTCCTCGTCCGCCCGCTCCCCGCCCAAGGCCGCGCCCGGGCGGCAGGTGAGGCCCCGGGGCCGGGCCCGGCGCGGGCAGCCGCGGCCATGGCGTACCGGGAGCTGGTGAGGCGCTGGCATGAGGCCGTGCTGGCGGCAGACGGCGGGGCCTGGGACACCGCCCTGGGCATCTTCGCCGGCATCCCCGAGCCGCCCTCCAGGATCTGGTTCAACGTGGGCTGCGTGCAGCTGCTGGCGGGGAGGCCTGAGGAGGCCCTGCGGGTGAGCCGCGGTGGCGGGAGCAGGGGCAGCGGGCTGGGACAGCCACGCAGAGGGACGGGGAACGCTGCGAGGGGCGGCACGTGGAGACCGGTGTCGAGTGATGTTCCTCAGGGGTTGCTGTCGGGGCCGGTGCTGTTTAACAGCCGAGGACACCGAGCAGAGCGGTGAGGTTGACACTGGAGGGAAGGATCCATCCGGAGGGGCCTGGGCAGGCCTGGTGGCCGGTATAAACCTCATAAAGTTCAGTAAAGCCAAGTGCAAGATCCTGCACCTTAGTCAGGGCAATCCCAAGCACAAATACAGGCTGGGGGATGAAAGGATGGAAAAAAGCCCTGAGGAGAAGGACTTGGGGTGTTGGTTGGCAAGAAGCTCAATACAAGCCGGCCCTGTGCGCTCGCAGCCCAGCAGCCAACGTCCTGGGCTGCATCCCCAGCAGCGTGGGCAGCAGGGCAGGGAGGGGATCCTGCCCCTCTGCTGCGCTCTGGGGAGAC
>JAVSBS010019601.1:0-13984 GCA_033124195.1 Coracias cyanogaster | reverse complement strand
GGAAGACCAGTCAGCCCTGGCCATCATAAAAGCTCTGACCTCTTTCTTAGCTGAATCTAAAGAGTTCAGTGCAAGCTTCTTGATCCAACAACCCTATGTCCATTAATGACTGAGTTAAAGTAGCCTTGCTTGGGAAGGGTCAGACTTACATTTTTTCAATTAGCTGTTTCTCATCCAAAGCATTAGGAAGGTCTCTCTTATTTCCAAGTACTAGAACCTGAAATCCAGAGCAGAAGGAAACAGTTGCAGCTTTCCTTTTTTAAACCAAAACAATACCCACTACAAATAAACTTTTGACAAGCAGCCTGCTCTAGGCTGTTAAATCTAACAGAATGAGACATTCACTATTAAACCAGATCAAGAAGGAAGACTGACCTGGTCACAGGGAAAGTGGGGGTACAAATAAACTGCTATGTGCAAAAACCAAGCAGGAGAACACATCAGCTAATAAAACTGAGAAAAATCCCCACAGACTTTCAGCTGAGACGTTAGGCTTTACACTTGACTTAAGAGTTCAAGCCAGACTTCAGAGTTCCTGAAGTTACGCTCATTCCTTAAGCAAATTTAACACTGCGTAAGGCAACATTACTTACAGGGATTCCTTGTAACTGTGGCTTATCTAGAAGATTGTGCAGCTCATTCCGAGAGGCTTCTATTTTTTCACGATCTGCAGCATCTACCATGTAGCTTTAAAGAGAGTTTAAGGTTAGCTCAGTGAGACTACTTCATAAACAGCTACATTTCCTTTAGACTGTCAGTTCTGAGCACATTCAAGAAGGCTTTAAACAAAAGTAGGTCTTCCGAGGAAAGGTTTAAAAAAGAAATTCTCTAAGATCAGAGTAGATGAAAGATTCTTTCAGTTAAACAGCACTGCCACCCAGTTCAGACAGGAAGTAGTAAGTACTCCAGATCAGACACTGATACGAAAATAACCCGTCTTGAGCTGTGAACTTAAGGGTGAAAAAAGGTCAATATGGTTGCAGTACAGTTTCAAAATTAAAACGAGTACTACTGAGTCAAGCATGCACTGTTTGAAAGGCAACACAGAAGAGAAGCACATCTGAAGTAAAGTACTAGCTGAAGGAAGATGACACTTACACAATAGCATTAACTCCTCTGCAATATCGCTCCCACATGCTTCGGAATCGTGGTTGTCCTCCTATATCCCAAATCTTAAAGCAAAGGAAAAGAGACAATTTAGCCACACACTATGTTTAAAACATGTCATGCAAAGATAAGACAAGAAATCAAACCACCATTTTTCCCTTCTCCTTAGGCTGGCGGCAGGACCTCTCACAGATTAGAGCAGAATTAATCCCTTGTATGCCAGCTCAAAGCTTGCAGGCCCAATAGCATAAGATGCAATCCAGAGCACCTTACACCATATGCAAGAACACACCTATCTACTGAGTTTACACACTGGGGTATGCAAGAAAATAAGAAATATTTACTTAAAACTTGGCTTTTGATATAATCCTGTCTTTAAGCAATACTGATGAGCAGAAGAGGAGGATCTCTAGGCCCTAAACATGTGAAAATTAACTCAGATAAAGCCAGACAGCATTACACACCACAGCTTTAACTCCTCCATGAACCTGGAAATCACACACAGATGCTCATTTAAGAAAAGCCATAAATAAACATAAGTGTATTCTTCAGCTGACAGATTTAGCTGAGCCTCTTCAGTTTCCCATATTTGTCCCAGTGTTAGAAGCAAAACAGAGCAAACAAGTTCTCAACTAGAAGCTGAAGAAACCTTTGCATGGGTTTAAAGAGACAGTCAACAAGAGTAACATACCTTTATTGTAACATTACCCTTCGTAACTTTCCTCATGTTGAAGCCCACAGTAGGAATCATATCTTCACTGAATTGACCTGACTGGAAAAAAAAGAAAGTCACATTTAGTGCTTATCTGACACAGCTAGCGTACACAGTAAAGTATCATATGCTGCTTCTAACCATTCGCCTTCCAACTGAAGGCTTTCTAGCCAAGGAGTCACAGATATTAGATTTGTGTGGATTGAAGCTTGTGTGAAGTCAGTCACGTCACTTCTTACAAGCACTTAATTAAGTTTCCAGGCCTTTAGGCAGCCAGAGGAGCAAAGTTACTCAGGGAGAAGAGCTCTGCATGGCTTAACAGATGGACATCCAGGGCAGGCAGAGGAAGGGAGCCTTTTACTGACTTCTCCTGAAGCCAAGTTCCGTACATCTGGATTTCCCAGTTACCTGGGAGCTAGAAATACTCAGAAGATTTTCCCTCTGATGCAAGCCACTCTATGGACAATATTTACAGTAACAAATCACTCCTGTGGAGCAAGCCTCCAGCCCGCAGGTACAGGTTAACTGCCTGAGGAGCTTTAGAAAACTGGAAAGTGGAAGGACCTGACAGGTCTGCTTCCTGCTAGGCTACAGCATCCAACTTGTTCAGCAGTGAAGGCAACCAAAACATAACTGGAGAGTATTTCAGCCTGTTTCCACCATTAGTTCAGCACCACTTCAAGCTCTGACATAACTGCTGCAGAACAGGGTTGTGTTAGAGAGGTTCTCTAGTGGTAGACGCTTTACTTTGTTATGCTTTATCCAGAACAGCTTGAAAGTCAGGCTCACAGCTATCTCCTGTACCTAACCCAGGAGCCATAACAAGGGTTACCAACAGTAGGACAGATTGCACCCATCCTCCCTTGGCTATTTGGCAGAAGGTGAATCTCAGCCACAGTGGTCATTAAGGATCTCACTACATCCTTTATGTGTAATAGAATGAGACAGTCAACCAGATTTGGAGAAAAGGTCAACTCACATGCATGCAGTTGTTTAATTAGGGCTTAATGCTGTAGCAGCAGCTGCTTCTCTCCCCTGACATTGCGCAGAAGCCAGCCCAAGTTAAAAGCCCTTTGAGATCTATGATGCAGACATCACATCACCCTATAGAGTCAGGGCCTAACTGCTCACAAGCTGGTAGTAGTAACTAGGTCTGCCTGGACACGCTTTGAGTACATGCTGTTTGGAGTCTGTAAGCAGAAGATGAGCAGCTTGTAACACCAATGCTTTGTCATTCACTTCTAGGCCTAGAAGCCCACACTTTCTTCAGCTCATCCCCTCTAACTCACCCCCAAAACCCCCTGTGATCTTCCACTAGCAAACCAAAGCTGCAAGCGTCACACGATGCAGACTCCAGTGCACCATTAGTAGTCAACTGAAAACGTACAGATGATAGCAGTCTCACTTTGGCTTATTTGGCCAAATCCTTCAGTTAAATGGCGCGTTGATCTTGCTGTTGACCTCCAAACCAGAAATACATCCAGAGCTGGGATTTGAAGCCAGCAGTGCCCTGAACAGGTTGTAATTTTTCACATTTAAGATCTGCTTTCCAGATGCACGGCTGTACAGACTAACAGTCTTAAGAGGAGTAAACCAAAAATAACTAAGTCCTTAAATCCAAGGAATGCAACAGTAAAAACAGCGATGACCCGAAAAGCAGACATCTGAAGCTTCATTAGGCAGCTGCTCTGCATTCTCATTTGGAAGAAGTTTCAACTGTTTAAGCTACACAGAAGAGGGCAGATCAACCTCATGCAGCATTGCTGCAGAAACTACTCCAACCGTTCTGCTAACACAGCAAGGTGCACAACCTCAACACCTCTTCATCCACTTCCCTTCCTGTCCTGAGAGCCCAGTGTCAGATTTGACCATTTCAGCCCGTCTGATCACGCATAGCTCAGCAGATGGTTAACCAGGGTGCTTTCCAGGCCCAACACACTTCAGTTCATAAAGCAGGCACTGCCAATCTTGCCTTTGAAGGGTCAGCGTGCCATGGTTGCTCAGGAACCACCGCATTCCTGCCTTTGCAGTCACACCCTACACCCACATGTAACCAAACGTCTCCCAAGCACTCCCAGAACCTCCATCTCTTTGTGCTACTTCATATGACCCCATATGCTGTCAGCTCTTCCCACCCAGATACTTCCAGCCTCCACCTGAGAGCTGTTCCTATCAATAGTTCATGCTCTCTCACTGCTCTTAAGATACAGATTTCTTCATATTGGAGCAGCACTTTGCCACCTTTAATGTAATGTTCAAGAAACTACTGTGATCCACCACAAGGAAGCCTTTACAGCATCTTCAGAAGAGCTGTTGCACCTTATAGTACTTTCCAAGTACTCTCTACCCACGCTACACATCCAGGTGGTATGAAAACTTGTTCTAACTTGCTTCAAAACTACACTACAGAGTTGCTCATCTACAACTTGAGCTCCAGCTTTCTGTGCTCTGCTTTGTAGGCAAGACAAACCAGTGCTATCTGACACACTTTGAGGACTGTCAGAAACAGAAGGGTGGCAGATTTCTTCACGGAGCTGCCTCTGAAACACAAGCACGCCCTTACTCTTTCTAGAGGGTTTGGAGGCAGTGGATTCTGAGGCAAGGTGGGCACTTTATAGCCTTGAGACTGCAGGTTTTGAGCATACTGATCAGCTCAGATCTTCACTTGAAAGACCTTACTCCGACAGAAGTGTGGGTGTTCCTCTGTTCATAGTTACCTAAAGAAAGCTACTAGCAGTCATCTTAGCTTTTAAAACAGGTCAAAAAATGGTTAAAGCAAGAGTAATGGATTTTGCTAGCAGGCAGTGATCTCCTTTGACAGGTTCTGCTACTGTATCCAAAACTGTCTTGGCCCAGAAACAGTTCTCTAAACCCAGAATCTAGAGGGCTTTTGTTTACTACCTCTACAGAAGAAAAAAAACCCAGGGATTCAGCTGCATCTTAGAGTATTCATATGCAAAAGCTACTCGCACAGCAGCAGCAGAATATGCTTTTATTAGCAGGCAGTTCTGCTTGAATCAGACTTCCCTCTGTCTCCCTAGAGCAGATTACTCAGCCCTATCACTGTGTGTTCACAATATGACACTTTCTCCCCCTAAAATAGGCATCAGCTTTAAAACATGTTTGATAAGCACAGAAATATTTCCAATTCCTGCTCTGAAAGCGCAGCAGCTTTACTCAAACACTCATCAAGGACAGCAAGAGTAGCTGCTTACTAGTCTAACAAGAGCATCTGTTTTCAGCACTTGTGAATATTCCAAGGGGCAGACCCTCTAGTTCATCCAGGCCTCCTGGACAATCAGCCTTGTGTACCAGAAGTGATGATGAATTAAGCCCTCAGCTCTGCGGTCACACAGACCATACAGCTTTGCCGAAGGTCACAAAACAAAGTTAACTCTAGGCCCTGTGTGAAAGATAAGAAAGAGGGAGACTAAACAGGCTGAGTTTCACAGACCACGTGTAGAAAGAACCTGCAGGGCTAGGCTTTAAGCCTCCTGGCTTGAGATGCTCCCTTTTCAACACTCCAAGCTCCTGGAGAACCCAGGCACGTGATTTTAGTGCAACACATTGTCATTTACCTGCCCGAGTACTTATGTTGGGTAAGGATTATTCAGAGGAGCAGAAGTGCTTCCAGACTGAACTACCTCCCTGCACTGTACTCCAGCACAGGGCCAACACCTACCTGCACAAACCAGTTTGGTTCAGCTCACGTTGTATCTGCTATCAGCACTAACTCCTGCACAGACTGTAGCATTTATGAGGTGCACTCTCCATCTCACCACCAGATCCAGGCCAGGCCCGGCTGTTAAACACCAGCTAACCCCAGCGCTGGTGTGTTCTGAACCACCACCAGAAGCAGGGCCGTGTTCACAAGCACTGTGTTTTCCCTGTGACTCCAGCAGACTGTGTCTGAGGCCTCTCCTCAGCCCACCAGCAGGGCACGCACACCTTCACCAGCAGCGTGCCACTTACAGCTACAGCTCATTTTGGCCCTGCTCGGTGCAGGGGAGTTGGACTAGATGACCTTTAAAGGTCCCTTCCCACCCAAACCAGTCTATGATTCCATTCTATGATTTCCAGGAGGGAAGAATCAGGAGACTCTGGACAAGCATTTAACTTAACATCACCTAACACTCCAGAAGCGTACAAAGGATACACACTTAGTCTTTTTAATACTTAGTTAATATTAAAACAAGATGCTTACTAAACCTACCATTTCCAGTTGTCTTGAGTCAAAAATAAATAAACCAAACCACACTCTGGCTACTTTACCTGCCTCTCTGTGGCCATAAGCCACAGCCAGAGGACTGCCAGCTTCCAGGGAGTTACGCTCAACGGCCTGTCAGCACCAAGTCCTAAGCTTCTTGATCAAATAATTGAGAAGAAGACTGGAATTCCTGCTTCCTCTATCTTCCTTAAAACTTCATTTCTAGACGTTAAAGAAAGAACCAGTGTTCCCTCTTCTTTCACTCCAGATAGTGCAGCGGCTCTCTCCTACTGGCACTGGAAAACACACTGCCTACAATGGTCCATCGACAGGGTCCTCAACCACCACATCACAGCTACCAGATTTTGATTCCACAGCTGGCACAAGGAGATTCTTTGTATCAATGGAAAAGGTCAGGACAGCCCTTTGCATCTCAAAGCTAACATGATTTGTTACTGTTGCAGGGCAAATTTCTTCATATAGGCTTTGTTACTACGCAACAAAGAATTCTTTAACTTTACTCTTTACTCGCTACTTTTCATCTATCTAGAAGAGATCAAACACAAGCTTGGCCAACTAGGAGACAACATCATTGGAGTGTGGGTTTCAGCCACGACGCTCCCAATCCACCTGAACCACCTCAAGACCCACTGTTCATCCCTGAGTTTTTCTTTTCACACTAATAAAGACTGCATCTCCTAGAAATTTCTTAAAAAAAAAAAAAGCAGAGTCATTTTAGCATTATATGAAGCTACCCCTGCACTAAATCTCCTCTGCAACATGTGTAGTCTCAACCAAGAAGTGCATCACACATGGACAAAGCAACTCTCTAGTTTCTCTCTACTCTAGCTTCCATCTTGAAATACCTCAGTGCTTCAGCTACTTGTGAGCACGTTCAGAAGCCTGAAGTCTAGGAGCTTCAATCCTTGTGATCCGCGTCCTTTGAAAGGCTTTACAACAGCACTTCTACAAATGATTGCTGCAGAAAACAACAGTGGTATCTGACAAGAAAATGTGTTTTTATTTTCCCAGCCTTGACTTCAGGGGAATATTTAAAAGGACATGGACTGCTTATCATGTAACTACAACATAGCAGTAAAACAAGACTTTGAAAAAAAGCATATTCCTATCTAGCAGTCAGTCATGTAAGAACTTAGGACACTTCACGCCTCAGTCACGAAAGCATCTTTCTCCAGGTGTTACCTCTTAAAGCTCTTCCATTGCTCCAAGAGTGCTACGCAGGAACTTAAGACAATGATGGAAAAAGTAGATTCCAATTTCAGACCATCTGGGGTACAGCAAGCAGGACCTCAAAGAGTGTTAACTGGAGCATGAGTCATCTCATATTAGCTTTATTACCTAATGAAGTGAGGCAATTTATTTCAAGAGACTTCTTCGATTAAGAAACACTTCACTTAATGTATCAACCTTCTCGCTTAACTACTATGTGTAAGAAGTGACAACACAGGCTATTTATGACCTACCTGGGTGTTTCAGAAGGTACTAAAGCAGCACCGAAGCTCTTTAGAGCAATCTTTGTCTGCACTTCTCTGCTGTGGCTTCCTTAAGCCGAAGTTACTTATAACAGTCATGAGGCTGGAAGGAAGTCAGAGCCCCCAACCGACCAAAGGAACCTTTTGCTGAGAGGTGCTTCCAAAATTGCCTCTCTCTAGAAACCAAGGCCTCATACAAAGGCTTGTCAGATATTCCAAAGTTAAAAAACAAACCGCACTCTTCCAGGCTCTGACACAAATCCTAAAGAGGCATCTTATTTATCCTATCACCACAAAGAGAACAGGTGGAGCTTAGCTCTCAAATGTGGACCATATCAGGAAGGCCTGACTCCTGCAGTTCTCCTCTCCTCCCTGCTGAGGATCAGACTATGGAGTGTCAGCATTCCAGTGCCAAACGCTTCGATCAGGGATCAACTGCTGGGCTTCAAGCAAGACCTCACAATAGGAAACACCAGTCTGTGAAGTACATTTTAGAACCTGAACAAGCACCCCAGCACACACTGCCCGCAGCCTGGAAGCAGGGTCAGTTTACTTGAGTCATGTTTGAGTTGCATCACGTGGCTGTGGAGTTTGGTTGCCTCTTGTACCTCCCCACGTCAGTGTGGCCGGGACTCGTGGCTTTGACAGCACATCTGATGAAAGCCTGTTAACAGACAAGAGTTGCAGAGATGCAAACGACACAAGATAGTGCAGACTCCAGTAAATAATGGGCATTTCAAGCCCTCAGATAAGCAGTTAACAACTCCAGATGCGATACCGGGATGACAAGCAGCTTCTCTAAGAGCCATAGGCCATCTCCATTATGGAAATTAGGCCCAGGAAGAAATGATAGCCTCCCTTGTGAGCAAGTTTACTCACGCACGCGGAAAACTTATGCTTAATATCTAATTAGAGACAGTGACTAATATGGAGCCTTCGCAAAGCAGAAGCTGCATTAGTTGTATCCAGCTATAACTAGATTTCACTGCTAAGATTGGCTTTTCAGCCTTCTAGTCAAATGAAGTTTCTTCTGATTACAAAGTGCTTGTTTACGCTGGAGGAATAAATACGACTCAAACTAGCCAACAACCTAGAAAAAGATTATTCTAGAACTGGACTGTCTGCCTGTCATGGCCTTTCCACTTTAGTCACAGTCAGGTGTTGTATCAAGCCTCCTGTGTAATTGCTTTTACTTTTATCTCTAGTTACACATGCTGATTTGATTGGCATTGATGACATTAGAAATTTATAGCAGCTTAAACTCACTGTTTTCAAGAGACTGGCAAGAGCCCTTTGTTGGGCAGAATGCAGCCTTACAAGCCATACCAAGCTCCTGGTATGTAATCCAGCTTTTAGAGCTGTTCTATAGGACTAGCATCTTGCTGTGTCATTCCTTTCCTTTTGGTTTTATGGAATCCCAACGCTTGACAGCCACATCCATTCAAACCATTAACCGGCCTGCAGAGAGCAGTTATTCTTTTCCGGCACTCATTTCTAAATGCATACTCTGAATTAAAGGCAGACAATGATGCGACTAACAAGAAGTTAGCTCTTGATGCCATGGATGGCACTACTCCTGTACAAAGCAATATTATGCTGGTAACTGAAATTCATGCTATGATTTTTTTAAAAACAGTAATGAAAACCTGACCAAGCCCCCTCACTCTGTTTTTCGTAAAGAATCACTAGATTCCCTAATTAAAAACTTCAGAAATGTGACTTGCTAATTCCAAACCCAAACAGCTAGCCAGGCCATGTCATTAGGCACAACAACTTCCTTATTTCACTCGGTTTTGCAAGGCTATTTGAATGACACTTACTCAGATAAATTTCTGGGTGTGCTTCTCATGTGCGGTTGAAACCGTGCAAGATTCAACCCCTAGCAAAGCATGCTGGATACACACATCAGCTTAACTTCGGAGTACTTCTACCACTTGAGACAGCTTAGATGGACTAAACTGACGCGCAGCTACTACAACCATTCTGTACTCCTCCACACATCTGCAGCACAGTTTCACAGGTTACTCCCCGAAGGAGACGTGCTGCTGGTGCTACACAGACAGGGCAGCAAAGCAGCATTTTGCCAAGTGTCATCACCATTCAGGATTCCAGAAGACAAAAAACCTGCAGAGTAACCTCAGTGCCCAAAATTGCAAGAACACGCCAATCAGCATCAGTTCAGTGGCCGCAGATTGAGGCTGGTCAATGATTTCATAGTTCCATGTTTAGAAATCCAAGCCCACAGGCAGTGGCTACTGTGTGTAAAAGAAAAGGCTTCTGGCATTTTTGGATTAGTCCAGCAACTTTCACCTAACACAACGAGGCAGAGAAGAGTTACTTTTTATGCAGGCGGACCCATTTCGTATGGCTACTACAAACCCACTGAGTGCCAACATCCTTAACTACACAAGAGCTTGATTACTTTTGACAACCAATCAGGATTATAACTGCAGGAGAAAAAAAGAGTCCATTTCCTATCCAGTAACTCATTCAACCAACAAATAAATCCATTCATAAAAATACTCAGTAATATTGAGACAGCCCACTCAAAACAACCCAAAACACTGAAGTTCTGCTCAATCCAAGGCTGACGACCTTTCTCATTCTGGGTGCACTGGACTCAAGTCAGTCACGCACCCTGCAAAACCAAGGTGTACCCTTGTCTCCCACTTCAGCCTCCCTACAAGGGCTTCCAAATTCCAGCTTGTCTCCTTGAATGTTTTCTGGCACATGCATCCACAGAACAGGACACTGATGAAGCCACATAAGCCATTTAAGCAAGCCACTCTTTATCTTGTTCAACAATGGAAAAGCTTCATGTAGGAGGATTCCCACACCCTTCCTTCATCTGCTCCAGGCAGATCATCAGATAAGGAGGCCCAAGTTCAGCAGTCTGCTGCTGTTAGGCTCGGAAGTTGTACTTCTTGGTGCATACCTTAAAAGAAAGTAGATTATTTGATACAGGTTTTGCCAAACAAGCAAAAAAAAAAAAAATCTGAGAGGAGAACCATGCGTAGGAAACATTTAAATCGTTTACTGTGGAAGACCAAAACAAAGTGAAATGAAGAATGTGGCTGAAGACACATTACGCTAACACAAGGCTGACTTAGAAAGACATCTCAAAGACAGTGGGCCGGTTTCCCACATCCGGCCATACGAATACACCGCCTGAAACAAGCCTGCGGAGCTGCGCTCTCAGATCTACCGGTGTCTTCACGGGCCCCATCGGCACATCAAGCTTTACGGAGGCACGGCAGCTAGCGAAACCACACAGGGCCGGCTCGGCCGCCGAGCCTCCGAGCCTACCCAGCAAGGGCAGCCGCGCCCGCTCCCATCCCGGGCAGCTCAGCTCCACGCACCGCGTCTCAGGGGAAGCCCGGGCAGGCGGGGAGCGAGGCCGGGCTCTAGGCCGCTCCCGCCCCGGGCCGGGCGCTGCCTCGGCGCCAGCCCCCTCCCGCCGGGCCCGCACAGGCCGCGGCGCCCCCCACGGCCCCGCCAGGCCCCGCCAGGCCCCGCCGCCCCCCGCTCACCGCGATGACGTTGACGAAGGTGGTCTTGCCCGAGTACTGCAGCCCCACCAGGGTGAGCTCCATCTCCTCCTTCCAGAAGAGCGAGCGGAACCAGTCCAGCAGCCGGGAGAGCAGCGCCAGCATGGCGGCGGCGGCGGCAGCGGGCGGGCCGGGGACACGGGCAGGGCTGGGCCCGGCGACTGGCGGCGGCGGCTCCGGCGGCTCTGGGACACCCGCGCGCTCCCACACGGCCCGGCTCGCCCCCGCGCGCGGTCATGTGACGTCTGCGCACGGCAAGAGAGGCCGCGCGGCCGCCGCGCCGCCTTATACCGCCCCCTGCCGGCGGCCGCCAGCGGCGCGCCCGGGGAGGACCGGCAGCACAGAGGGCGGGGCGTGCGCGGAGAGGGGCGGGGCGTGTGCAGAGAGGGGCGGGGCGTGCGCAGAGAGGGGCGGGGCGTGCGCAGAGAGGGGCGCCGCCATCTTGGGCAGGTGAGGGCAGTGTCTGCTCACACCCTCTCAGCCCCATCATCTCGGGCAGGTGAGCTGGGTGTCTGCTCAGAACCCCTCAGCCCCCTCATCTGGGGCAGGTGAGCTGGGTGTCTGCTCACACCCTCTCGGCCCAGCCGTCTTGGATGAGCGCTGCCAGGAGGGTGCCCCAGCCCTTCGGAGGTGCCTGGGCCTAGAACTGTGGCCACATTCGGCACCTCAGCTCCACATCTCGCCGCTCTCGCTGCTGCTCTGCTCCCAGCCCAGGCCCTCTGACCCATCCCCAGTCTCCTCCTCCACCTGGCCCCACACAAGCCGCCTGCTGAGGCCCTCAAAGCCACCCTGGCCCCTCTGCCGAGAAGCAGGACCCTGCTAAGGCCGTGTGGGGGGCTGAAGCTCTGATTACAAAGGGTGTCAATTGTGGGTGCTTTTTGGTGCATCCTCTAGTTCATTCATTTCTTGGGTTGGCCACGTGAGAGCTGTTTTTTCCTCTGAATGACTGAGCTGCAGCCAGCCTGCAGGCACATCACAGGCTTTAATCCTAGGGATTATGAAATATTAACCATCATATTTTCACATGGCAAACGCAGAGTATTTTTTAAAGCAGTGAAATACCTCATAAAACCTTGTATGTGCTGTTAGAACTTTAAAAACCTAACGGTCAACCCATGTGACCTCATTATTTTCATTTATTCTCACACAACCCGCCATTCTCCAGAAGTTTCTTCCAGAAATCCATGCATTTTGCATGGACTTTTCCAGGTGATTTACTGTGGAGCTTACTGCTGTGCTGGTCAGGGGACTGTAACTGATTATTTTAATTCCTGGCCAAGTTAAGGCTAGTTCTGTACAGTGAAACCAATAACAGGTAGGGATTAAAAATTAGAAATTGCCCAACTTCAGAGAACAGCAGGACGAAAATGCACACGTCTGCATGGCTTTTAAAAGGAAAGGTGATTGGGTTGATGCAGATTTACAAGCTCTCGACATCCTCATTTACATAATAAATTCCACACCTTCTCTAAACATCTGTCCACCAGAGAGACACCGCTCAGGATCTCAGTGTTTGTGTCCTTCACAAATTGTGTAGCTCCAGCTCTCCAGGTAGTTAACGGTGACCTTTGCAGCGTGAGGCCAAGGCAGGAGGGAGCTGAGCTGAGCAAATGAAGATGTAGCTGAAAAAAAATCGTGAGAAGTTTACAAGATGCGCAAGGAGTAAGGATGTTTTCTGTTCACCTGAAGTATAATAATTTTCTTCAAGATTTCTCATGATGTTGCAGAAAAATCTGGCATGATTCAAATTAAGAGATATTGATGATATTAAACAGGACTTGTTGGTTGTCGATAGGTTGGAAAACAGCTACTGTTTTGCACTTGGCTGCAATAGTTCTCAAAATATTAAAAGATCTAAGCCGCTGCGTGAAGAGTGGGAGCGGAGTCAAGGCTCTCTGCTATGCTTTATTAGCTTGCTGTGCTTCGTTAATTTGCAGCATTTTCAGAGCACCAGGATCAGGTTTTCCTCCCTGCTGCGAGCTGAAGTGCAAAGTAGCCCTGGCAAAGCTGGAAACCTTCCGCTGTTGGACATGGCTGTTGGGAACCCACATCCCCAAGGGGCTCACCCCACGCAGATGAGAGGCTGGTCCTCCCCAGCCAGCATGGGTGGGGCTCTGTTTCCCCCTTGTCCCTGGCCGAACCACCTTGTCATGGACATCCCAGCTCCAAGAAGAACCGGGGAATCAGGTTTAGTAGTTTTATGGAGGCAGAAGAACGAAGAGAGGGGCCAATCAGCTCAGATGGCACAGAAGAACACACAAGGAAGTGGTACGAGCGGTACCTGGGAATTTTGGCATTGCTCATATTTGCAGGGAGCATCAAATACAGCATCAGGTATAGCCCGTGCCACCAGAACCTAACAGACCTTTTCACTTTTTTTTTTTTTCCCCCGGAGGAATACTACAGCTTACTTAGCCTAGTCCCTGACAATCAAAAATCACATCTAGGAGCTGCTTTTAAATACGGGCAGGCTGTGATACAACATATGCAGCCTTTCTACTTTGGGATGAAGAGAGCAGCGGCGTGTGCAGTGGATGACTTTTGGGCAGCCAAGGCTCCGCTGCAGCAGAGCGGTTCCACTCTCCCCTCCAGCGCCTCGAGATCATGGTTCACCCCAGACACATGAGAATCAGACATTTCATAGCTGAGACCAACCACGGTTTGAGGTCGCATCAGTCTGTCACAGAGGGACGGTTCCTGCAGGGCTTTGCAGGCTCTCCTCTGGTTTGCACTCCTGCACTAATGAGGTAAATGTTAATGAGGGTGGTAAGACCCTGGCACAGGTTGCCTAGGGGATTGTAGATGCTCCATCCCTGGAGGTGTTCAAGGCCAGGCTGGACAGGGCCTTGAGCAACCTGCTCTAGTGGGAGGTGTCCCTGCCATGGCAGGGGGTTGGAACTAGATGATCTTTGAGGTC
>JAVSBS010019600.1:145499-257872 GCA_033124195.1 Coracias cyanogaster | reverse complement strand
ATTAGATTCTTTGTCTTCAGACATTCTTTCTTTTAGTTCACTGAATTCTTATGAATACAGAATATTAATGCTGAGAGGTCATCCTAATTAAGGTTGAAGCAAAGGGTTGTTTGTTCCTGGATCTTGACTGTATTCGTCCATAGTTTTAGGTTTGAGATTTAAAAGAAATGTAGATTTGGTTTGAGATAAAATTCTTTATATTTTCTTGAGAGGCAAAGATCAAACATGGGCAATCCTAGAAAATTTCCATTGTTTGGAGCTGCACTTAAATCAGAACATAAATTATAGAAATAGTTTAAGATGTAGAGAAGTAGAGTCTGAGTATGATCATGGAGCACTGTCAGCTCTAACGTTCTGCTTGTGTGGTTTTGATCTTCCCTTATGCCAACTAAGCCTTACTGAGTTAGTGGATTCACTCTTGGCTTCCTTGAAAGAAATTTAGCCACAGCCATAGCCAAGCTGCGTGGCACGGAACAGCACTGAAATCTCATCTCTGAAGTCAGAGGCAGGGCATGCAGCTTCAAAAGCTGTGTAATTAAAGGAGTTGTACTTTGCTTTACTTTTGACACTGTACTAACAAAAAGCAGACTGCTGTTCATGTAGATAAGACAGAACAATAGCAACAGGTTTGGATTTCTTCTCCTGTACAAAATTATAGCTTGGATAGTGATTCGTGTGTATTACTTAGGATGTTTATGATGGGAGTGTTTGTGTTTATGTATGTACATATACATGCCAGGAGCTGATGCTCAGCAGGTCTACAGCACTCACTAAAGAGAAGAATGTATTTGACATTTACATTATTAATGAACCTTACAAAATTAACTTTGAAGGCAACATAAATACTGCTCCATTACTTTACTGTAGCCTTTAATTGTCTGTGACTCCAGCATGAGGTGGCATTGGGCAGTATTAGAACTGCTGTGGTCCAATATCTGAGCCATCTACTGCTGGTACTGAAGATACACAGTGCCTAAGATTGCAGCTCTTATATCCGTCCTGATGAGGCTGAGTATCTTTACAATTTATATCAGAGCTTTAGCTAATACCAAGTGGACAACAATTTTTTTCTTTTGTGACTGGTTTTCTGATGAAATTATGGTGCAGCCAGCTGAAAACCATCATTATTCTAGCACTTAGTGTGGGATTTAGTGAGGTGCAGCTGAAGCCATTCTTCAAAGAGTTTGTTCTCTTCAAACACTTGGAGAACTGTTACTTCTTCGTGAGCAGTAGTCAAATACTTCCTCTCTTCCTCCTCACAAGCTTATGAGACATTTTAGTCTTTATGATTTCTTTCTTCTCCCCTTAAGTAATGAGAAACCTTTCCTACTCAGGTCTCAATCAGCCTGTGCACTAATTAAGCTAATTGGCAACATATTTGATACATTCCCTAATTACGGGTGCAGAAATTTTCAGAGAGCAACCTTTCTACAATTTTTCCTTGAACCAAAAACTAAAAAGCAATAAACCCCCCTACAACTATTCCCTGGTAGGACTGTTAAAATGTTTTCAGAAGACTTTTCTAAGGTGCATCCCTGATGTTCTGGTTGCTGTGACCACTTAGCACCGTTTGAGTGTTTCAGTGAGGAGACAGATGCTTCCAAAGAATTTTCTCCTAAGAGAGTTCCTGATGAATAAGTCTGGGCAGGCGGTGATGTCAGGAAAGGCATTACTGAAGCATGTGGTATTCTGAACACTGTAAGAGCATAAAAGCTTATAGAAGGCTCTCAGAAACTAATTTAACCCAAAGCGGCCTTGGGGTTTTGCTAAGTCATGCAGTTAGCCAAACTATCCCCTGGTGTGGGTTCTAATTAAATACAGAGTTCCTCCTCTCACTCTCTCTTTTCATTGAAAGAGCAGCTCATGGTACCTGGTGGCCTTGCTTTCCAGTGACAATAGCTTTGAAAGGAGAATGTGTTATGTAAAAGCTGCAAATCCTGTTTATACAAAAAGTAAGTTGTGTGGTTTGGGGGTTTGGGTGTTTTGGTTGGTTTTTTTTTTTTTTTGGGTGTGGTTTAGTGAAGTGAGCAGAATTCTCACTATTTAAATTGAAGTATTAGTAAAAACTGGTAATATATGACTTGCCGTTATAGAGAAGAGCTGAGCTTCTGTGAATGCGACTGACTTCATCTTTTGTTCTTCAGCCTAAGTCGGGGTGGGAGAAAGGTGTATCTTCTATTTTAATTTCATGTTTCCTGTGGATTGCTGGTTTTATTCATGACCCCTTTCCATCTAGCATTATTTCAGCTGCGCTGCCTTGACTTACTTTTAATCAGTCTCCAAGTGTAGTTACCAGATCTAGTCTTCTTAAAAAGAAGTAATTTGTTGCCTTGTGACTAGAAGGGAATAACACTTAAGCAGGGACACACATACAGAAAGGAAGACCATGACTTCTAACACTGTTGAAATGTCAGACCATGACCTTTAAAAAGACTGAAAGAAACCAGAGGACATAAGCCCTGAGGGATGTTTCTGCATGAACAAGGGTGGGAGTTGACTATTTTTGTATCTTATGAAAAAAGGTGATATATTGCTGCCTTCAGTCATTCAGCCTATGGAATTGTGCGTGTTCCTGAGCAAAGATCACGCTGTGCTCTGTTGAGGAAACAAGAAGAGTCATCTTTTCAGAAGGTGGAGGTGAAATTAAGTGCATGTTATGGTTACATATCTTCTTAAATGCAAAAAAATGGAAACATTGTGGCTGGATAAGTACTTTAAAAACAAAAAAAGACAACAGAAAGGGAAACAACAGCTCCCTCCCAAAACAAAACCACAGCTACTGTGCAGTTAAACTGAGCTGAAGTCTTTAGCTAAGCTCACAGAAAAGAGGTTTGTTTCACACCATATTTGAAATACTTGCATAGCACAGGAAAGTCTTCTCAGGAATTATCTGTTCCACGCTTAGGCGAGAGTGCTGGTGGGGGTTCCTGCAGTGTGCTTCCTTGCAGTGTCCAACTCTCTTCAGGCCTGTAGAGCCTGATGTGCTCTCAATACAAAGTAATCGTGGATTTGGAGTGATTTAGGGACGCCACAGGCAGAAAAATGCTAGTAAAACCACTGAGATGCTGCAGGAATAAAGTATTTACTTTTTAGCTTGTATTGTGTAACACCTAAACAGAACGTAGCTCTGTTGTGCTGTGGCGGGATCTGCACACACGCAGTGGGGACATATCAACCTGAAAGGATCAGCTCTCTAACATTTTTAGCACACAGTCTGCTTGCACTGCTAATTCTCACGGGGTGCTATGTGCACTTTATCTGACAAACTTTATTGGGAGCAGTTCTCCTATTTCTGTACGATCTATGAGATTCTTCACCAATCACAAGTGTCTCCTCCCAAGACATTACCAACAAAGCTGATCTGTCTCCTTTCTTCAGGTGGAGTAGTGAGGTATCAAAATTACTTAAGATCTGTGAAGTTCCTCACTTTCAATGACCGTGGTATCAGTAATGCTACTTGCTATTTATACAATTTAAAGCCCTCAAATCTTAAATTTTGTATGTGGCACCTCTGTGAACCAGATGTAATTTGGGAGAACAGTTTTAATGTGTCATTTTAATGCTTTAGCTTTCCTTCACTTTCAGTGGTTTGTCTTGGCTGATTTATTCTTGGATATTTCCTAAAGTGCCAGGCAGTAAATGTCTGTGTGTTCTGTGATTTGTTTGAGCAACTCAAACCATTTCTCACAGACCAGGAAAGGAGTCTTAAGTATTTGTATACTGCATGCATAGATACGTGGAGAAGCTTAGCTTAATTTGTAAAACAAGAAAGAGTAATGTGAATTAGATTAAGTAATCGGCGCTTTTCTGTTCAGTCTTAATTATATATTTGTTGTCTACCAAATAGAGGTTTAATCCTTAACTTTGTTATGTAATAAGACAACAGTTGGTAGTGATTTGCGGATCGTGGTAACTAGGCATAGAAATATTTGCTCAACTATTTATTGCATTTATCCAATTATTTGATTATTATCCAAATAGGACAATGAAGGGTAGCTAGTATGTTCAAGAATGCTTCCCCATGAATGGCTAATGTCAAGCTTTAAATGACCTGCCTTTATTATGAATGTACTAGGTTCCAGCACCTCCTTTATGTCCCAGTTTAGTAGGAAAGGCTGTGGATTAAAACAGAGACACAGAATAGCTTTCCTGTAAAAGTAATATGCAGAAAGTAAGATGGAGTTTGAGAAGAAAGGTTGGAAGCTTTAAATGTGTTTCTGTTTAACTTTTAAAGGACAGTATAATCCTTTCTTAAGGTTTTATTAGATTCAGGGTTTTTTGCTTCCATTTTGTATTGATAGGGTGAAAAAAGGAATTTCACTTTGGATTGACCTGAGAGCATTGTTTTTGGGTTTTGATTAGTTTAGCTGGGCAGCTGAAGAACCAGTTATCCCCACAGATTTAGAGGAGAATACACTTAACTGTGGCATCAGTTCTGTGAATTAGCCCTGAATAAAATGCAGTGGCTAGTGCATGTTCCAAATGCAACTGAAACTGGGTAATGCCTTTCTGCTTGCAGACAAATCCTACCACCTGTCTTGCTCTACCTAGTAGATACTATTCTTTAGTCTGTGCACATTCAGTTAGAGAACTTCACCTTTAATCTGTTACTTGCAAGCAATGACGTGAATCACAGTCAATTATACAATTGTAGAATCCATCCCGTACAGACTTAATATATACAGCCTAGTATGTGTGCTTGCAATAGGATGTGCTTTTGACTAAACACAAATGTAGACACTAAAAAATGAATTAAACAATTTCAAATGTGCATATGTATTCACATGTGCAACTATTCAGAGAGATGTTCATGAGGGTTTTTGTTTTGAATGCTCAGAGAACCAGCCTCTAAGAGCTCGCTATGACAGGGACTTCAATTTGTGCTCTTGAAAAGTGTGAATTCCTGCTTGGCAGCAAGTATACCTGTAATTTGTTTTAAATGTAGGATTATTGTTTCTGAGCTTTCTATTGTGTGATTTTCACCGATGCTTCTGAAATCTTTTGTTCAAAGCTGCTCAGTGGGACTAGAATGCAAAACTATTCATGTCCAAGTAGCAGGGATTTTTAAGTATCCAAGATAATTGCAGGGTAGGGTAAAATAATCTTGAGCTCTTGGTGCTTCTTGTGCAGCTCCCCTGCAGTCTTTATTGCTGCTGAATTTCAAATATCCTCCACGTTCTCCAGGAGGAACTTTCCTGCAATTAAATAGCCAGAGTTCTCAGCTCCACATGTCATGGCATCCTCCTCGTGGGATTCTGACTGTGACACCCAGGTATAACATTCCAATTTCTAGTCAGGCTTCAAGAAAACAAGGTATTTAGCTGAGGCAGATTTTAATATGACCTTTAGAATCTGCGAGGAGATGTGAAACTGGCTTAAAATTGACAGAGCAAACTCCCAAAGAAGTGCCAAAGAAAACACTGGAGACTGTCAGGCAGAAAAAAAAAAAGAGTTCTCCTTTATCTTTCTATTTTTAGGTGTTTACAGAGTGTCAAACACTAGCATCTCTATCAGTATCAGCTTATCTAGAAACCACTTTTAAATAGATATGAGAAGGAAGAAGATGATTTCAAAAGGTGGAATTGGTTTCTGAATAAGACTTTGGAGGTTTGCATGAGCAAAGAACTTTCTCTAGATTTAGTTAAATGAATACTAGGCAAGTTCAGGAGTTCATGCCCTTTGGAGTTTCTTTAGATAGGGAAAAAATTATGGGGCTATAAAATGATAATTTCAATCCTCTTATCTCTTCTGTGTATTACACTTTCTCAAAAGTTGAGAGAATAGCACACTGGATTAATGCTAGAGTGAGAACAGAAAGAATTTTAAACATACGGTATCAGTAAAATATGTTTCTAAAGACAAAATATTTCATTACAAAATAAACTGAAACTGCAAGCTGGCTTTGTTTTTTAAAAATAATTCACAGCCATGTAGAACAGCAACTCAGACTTTCAAAAACATTTTAATTCTGAAAACATGCATATAATGCACTATTGAATATTTAAAAGTACTTGACCCATGTTAAGTAGATTTTAAGTCTAAATACAGATGAAAAATTAACTCCTAAGTAAAAAAATCAGCACTTTCCAAAGAATTGTAATTTGCTGTGCTGGGCTTAGGCAAGGGTAAGCAACGAGCTTTATATTTGTGTGTGACCAAGGGCTTGAAACTGATGCGGGTTTCTGCTCGGTGATGACTCCAGGAGTCATGCTAGGTGATCTGGAATGATCCAGCAGCCCCCTGCCACCAGCAGAAATTGCTCCCACTCTGTCAGCAGGGCTCGGGTGTGTAACTGCCAGCCTGTGCACACTCGTGGCACCTCGGCCAGCCTCTTGCTGAGCCCATACAATGTGCTAATTCACCAGAAAAGGAGCCAGGAAAGAAGATGATTTCAGCCAGTCTAGATGAGTTGAGGCATCTTGCCTGAAAGAAGAGTGGACCACCCAATTTGGCTAGAGAGCATGATTTTTTGCAGCTGGGAGGAAGCAGATGAGGAATGAGAAGAGGGGAGCCACTTAGTGACTAAATCTTAGACTAGATCATCTTTTCAGCTCAGTCATGATCTGGAAATGGGTTATCATAGGTACTCCAGGGGGTGATAAAGCAGCTGAGGTATAGCCAGCTGCACACACAGCAATCTTAGCTCCGCAAAAATTTCTTTAGAAAAAAGTACGTCTTCATTTTTCCTCTCTGCTATATAGAGAGACAAGGTACTATGCCTGATGCTGTTAGAGACAGCTGAGCATCTGTAAGCATGCTACAGGTCTACTAGAAGTTTGATGTCATTCAGTGGTCAGAATAAGACCCTGAAAAACTGCCTTGTTAGTTATTCTGATGTTTGTGTGCCTGCCTTTCTGGCAAATTCTTTTTCTGAGAGACCTTAACTTACTACTTAGCTGACAAGATGAAAAGGATTGGGAATGTGTCAGGTTTGCCTTGTAGCAAAGAGAAAACTTCCTGTGAAGGATGAAGACCTTGTGATTCAGAAGCTAATAAGGACGTGTCAAGAAAGTTCTTACTCGTCTTCATTAATGAGTATAGCCTTTGTATTTGGGGAAAGTTGGTGAGATATCTTCGTGGCTGCTGACAGATTTGGATTGTATATATTATTTTAGAACAGCTTTTCAGGACAGGAATTAAACCTTTGTTTCCTGAATCTTCGAAGCAGGAGGCCCCTGTGGATTCAGGACACTGCGTTCCCATGTTCATGGTGTGTCTGTACCAGGGACCATTGTGAAGAATAGAAATATCCAAGAAACAGTGTTAATTAGCACTGCCGATGTTCCATGCTACCAAAGTCAGATACTTTCATACATCTGTGCTTGTGTGTACATGTGTGTATATATACGTTGTATATACACACATATATATTCTATAGTGCACTCCAATTTCTAGACTTTTCTGGTACAAATACCCATTATCTTCACTTCTGAAAACAGACTCAAATATTTTCAAGTTGCACTTTCTTTAATGAATGTAATTGGGTATGTATTTAGTGAAATATTGCTAGTTTTATTGACATTCCTGGAAAATTACTGTATATACCAGTATTATTGTGTTATTTAAATACGAGTTAAAAAAAAAAAGAAAACCTTTTTATCTTGTTAGTGAATGTAGCAATAGAAGATCAATATTGTAATTGTTGCTTGTACAAATTCAGTGTTAGGCACAGAGCCTACAGCAAAATGTAGAGGCATGATATGGATTAACAAATCTAAAATGAATTTTAAAAAAACCCCATACTGTGGAGGGGAAGAATGATCAGCCAGCAGCCACAAACACTTTTGTGCTGCAGTTCACATTCCACTGGAATTGGATTAGGGTCTATAGACGTGGCTTGTCTGATGAAAGGCTGGCAGCAGAAACTGGCCTATTAATTTTGCTGAGTCAGGTGTTAATTTAATGCTTAGGATTTTTTTCCTGCCATCCCAATGGTTCTGGTAGCAGAACTGCAGCCTCCACAGAGTCCCTGGAATCCTTGCAGAAAACAAAGGGGGAATTTTGCAGACATTTCAGGCAGAATCTGATCGATGCCTGAATAGAGTCTAAGCAGTGTAAGGCTGTTCCTGCACAATCCTGTATTTCTGTCTCTATCGTGTTGAATTTGGCAATTGATGTTGGACTCCTGGTGCTTTGCACTCCCTCGCTACCCAGCCTTGCTTTCCTTTTATTGGTTCCTAAACATAATTAGAGTAGGAATTGTATTTAAGTCAAGATACTTCTGGCAAGAATTTCAGCCTTCTAAGGCTGGTGGATTTTTTTAATTTGAGGGCGTGTGTTTGGTTTTTTAAATCCTTGAAATTTTCATTTGTTTCTTCCTCTGCAAGTAGAGGCATAGGAGGGGAAGAGGGACAAGAAGGGAGACAAACTAGTGCCATTGAAAGCCTGGAAATTGTTCAGTACCTTAGACACTGCAGCCTTTGTCCCTTGGTTCTTTCACTGTTGGATTGCCTTGAGCCATAAGTGGACAGCACCTAGCCTAGTACTCTTTTCGCTAAAAAGAGGTTCTATCTTTTTAGGGTTCATTAAATGCATCAAAATTAAAGAAAGGCCAAGAGATGGTGTGTATCAAGATGGCCTGGTGAGATAGTGATGAAAGTTCGCTGCTTGCTACAAGCAATGACACGCTCAAGGGAGTGATGAGTCTTCTCATGTCTAGTACCTTTTCCTCCTTCCATCATACACACTTGATGGATTGGGGACAGCCCTCTGATTATTGGTTTGTGTTTTGTTTTTTTTTTTTTTGTGCTTGAAGCGTCAGAAGTATCTTTGTAGCCACACTTTCCCCATCCTCCAGTAGTTAACATAACCGTGAGTTCGTTGTGGTTTTTTTTTTCTGTTTTTCTTACTGTAAACTTTGTGGCGCCCATCACTGCTTTGCCCTTTCATGTTCAGGCTGACATCAGATCTTGTGTGAAACAGTGCCACAGCCTTTTATCTTAATACTGTTCTTTGTAATTATTACTTTGCTGCCTTTTCAGGTGGGAACTTGCCTTTGTTATTTGATCTTTCTCTGATCATTTTTATATCACTTGCTAATATAAAGGTGTATGTGTTGCTCTGCAGCACTTTTATTTAAATGATTTCTTTATCTGTCTGTCAATGTGAGTAATAAAATAACATCAAGATCGTTAATCTCTCCTCTAATGAATGATGAGGTGTAGTCTGTCCTGACAGCAATGATTAATTTACAAAAGTTTCTTCTAACTTCAGTAAAACGGGATATTCAAAGAAAATATTGTGTCATCAGACTACAGTGCTGTTGTCAAAAAGATCTTATCTGACTGATAATTAGGCCCATTAAGGCAACTGGGGTTCCTGGACTGATACACCAACAGGGGTTACAACCTGCATCTGCAAGTGTGTATCCAGGATGAGCATGTGATGGGATTAACCCATCAAGTCAAACAACAGAGTTAAAATGTGAGAAGTGTTGGATGAGTTATGACCTTTAATGATCTCTGGAGTCATGCATGTAAGATTAGGCATTCCAATTATGCATGCCACGATCAGATGCCTGCTCTCACTCCAGACATGGAAGCATGGAAATTCTTTGTTGACATGAATCAACTTTCAGGCTTACCATTTATGGCAGTCCACAAGGAGCTCCTGACAGGCAGGCGTGTGAAGTTGATAGATTCATTTTGGGTTTAGATTATTGCAGTGCTTTTGAAGCATCAGAGAGTGGCTCATGTTAAGACTGAGGATTGTTTCAGAGGTGCTGGTTGCTTTGTCTGGTGGAGCAAGAGCTCCCTTTCTAGAAGACCATTTTCTCCGTGTTTGCAACTTCTAAATTTTTCTGTAAAATCAAACTTAGAGTTCCTGTGAGAAAGAGATTGTATGGAGAAGCCATATAAGTCATTGTGGTCTAATAATGTCCCATTGACAATGTAAATAATGCTGTCATGGTCACGGCCGTTGAATGGTCCACTCATGCACCTGACAGTGGTAGTAGGCAAAAGACTGTCTTCCAGATTTATTGGCCTCAAAACCTTGAGCCAGAGTCTTTGAAACCCTCAAGTGACAATTCTTTGAGGTGTGCCAAACAATACACCACTAAATATGGAGTAAATTTCTTAACGGAGAATCACTCTTCAGATGTATTTCTTGTTTTCTGATTCACCATTGCATTGTGGAGACCTTTCTGGGTTGAGTTTCATGTTATACTTGACTAGGAGATTTTCTTGCTTTCCAGCACTCAGGTCATGGAAACTTACCTGTGGAGTTGATAGAGAAATTACAAGATTACTACGAAATTACTCAAGAGGAGCTATCTACCAGGATTGATAACACTGAAGCAAAAGTGATGTGCTTTGATGTAACATTTTGGCTGTAACATTCTCTTGCAAAGGAGTCCAGCCTCTAGTTCAGCAAAGCATTAACTGATGTGTCTTTCTGGACAGGAATATACTCGTGAAATTTAAGCACGCTGTGTCACAGCACTGCCTTCCATGCAGGACTCGGCAATTAAAAATTCTTTCTGTTTCTGACTGCAGTAGCAATGCTTGATAGTTTTCATAAAAAGAATGGTTTCCAAGTTTGTAATCATCTTAGAAATGATGGTACAAATGATTTGTCTGCATCTGTGTAAAGTTTAATTTGCTTTATTCAGCATCTACTTTGTGACTGTCACTTCATGTGTTGCACATTCTAACAATACTCCAACTTCTTTAAAATTCTCTTACAAGAAATGAGGTCTCAACTTTTTACAAAGAAGCTCTTCTACATAATCTGTGGCCTTGATGTTCAGGTAAACTTTCCCTTGCTTTGGAACAAGCTCTGCACAGACAACAGAACTGGAACTAGAGCTGTAATAACTTGGAAAGGGGGGATATTGGCAGGTTGGGAGCAGCATTGTTCTCAGAAGAATGGTAATTTCCCAAGGATGAAACAGTTACAGGGAATGTTATAAATTGAAGCAGGCAGAGTCTGAAATGCTAATTAGGAAAGGACATAAAAAAATTGGTGACTTTTGGCTTTGAAGCCATTTTTCTTTTTAACTCGCTGCAGATAAATGCATGACTCTTGGGTTTCAGGGTTCTTTTTTTTTTTTTTCCTACTTGTGACATACTGATTTAGCCTTATCACTGTTGTTGTTACTTGCCCTTTAGAATGATGGTGTCTGTTACTGAAAGCATGAGAGTTTTTTGGGAACTGTTCTTTAATGGTATGTTAACACTAGGAGTAAAGATTGGAGATCCTGCTGCCAGGTTGGCTGGATTCTTTTATTTCTATACCAGCATGGAAGATAGACACTGATATTCCTCTTCCAAACAAGGAGGTGAAGAATGATAGGAAATCAATGCTCTGATGCGAATAGTGATAGTATTCATAGTAGTCATTATTTCAGCCTTATGTATTACACAACTGTATAGAGAACAGTGTGATCACTGAACATTTTTATGTATAATAATGTCTTCATAAGAAAGTAGTTGTAAGAAATAGGTCGTATTCAGTATAGGAAAACTTACCTGTTGCACTGTCACTGTGAAGCATAGACAGGAACTCACCATCATGCTGGATCTCTGTGCTAGAGACGGGATGGCTCAACTTCCCCATTATCTGCTTGTGGCAGAGATATTGAACAAGACGGTTTGTTTGTTGGGTTTTTTTTGGCTGATATGACAAAGTAGTGGAAGACTACAGGAAAATCTGGCCAATTTAGTCCTCAACTCTGCTTACATTTTCAGGTTTTATAAAAAAGAATTGTTGAAAATCTTTGCAATCTTCATAGTGAAGACTGACTACAGAGAGGAATTAGTGATTTATGACTGGTCTCCAGCCCTGAATGCATGCTGGCTTCATGGCTTTTGGCAAATCCTGTCACTATTTTGGCATCAACTTCCAGTTCGAAAACCTTGTCCCTCAACTTCAATTGTAGATTCTTTCAGGCAAATACTGTTCCTTCTAATGAAGTCTGATTTTGGTTGTCTTCTGGTCACAGAAGTAATAAATATTTAGTAATATAATTAAATACCAAGAATCAGTGCTAAAATGAGATACTAACTAGGGAAGAAAGGTAGCCTGTCCCACTGGACTCTAAGCGGTTCACTTTTGGATGTATATAACATAATATAAACTGACAGAAAATTAATCTTGCAGGTTTTGGTTTAATTTCTTGTCAGGAAGTAACTCCAGCATGTAATTTTCAATGTGTGTATCTGTGGGATAGATTCTTGTGTTTATGGCATCGAGTCATTAAAATACTTTCTTGACTCTGTGTCAATACTGCTCCTTCTGGGATAGATTCCTGCGTTTATGGCATCAAGTCATTCAAATACTTTCTTGACTCTGTGTAACTGCACAGATCAGGTGCGTGGCTGTGTGAAAATGGTTTCAAAGAAAATAACCGGCAGGTTTTTGATCATGTGGTGCAGCACGTTTCTTCCTGCGGGTTTCGTTTGTTGCCCTCCAATGCATCTGGGCTGTCGATGTCCTTCACAGCCTATGGCGCTGTGCTGGTCTGTACCTACTGTGCTCCCTCCCTTCGGGCATCAGCTGAGCACCGCTGCCAAGTGTAACCAATGAACAACTTCATTGCTTTCAAACCAGCAAAAGGAGCAACTGCCACGAAGCCTGTATTGCCTTTCTGTCCAAGATCAAAACCTCCCATCAGTTTGTCACTGTGTCATAAAGCTATTCTCAGTGAAGCATAGCACTTAATCAAAAGCTTGAAAATGCAGTGCTAATTGTATTTAACAAATCAAAGCTGCTACAAGACCAGTGAAAGAGGGAACGCAGGAAGTCATCCTTGGAAAGCTCCGGTTTTGTCTATTCATGTGTAAGGGCTGTGCAGAAGGATGCTTGAACCTAAGGAAGGAATATGACAAGCGACCAACAAATCCTATAAGGTGGAATAATCCTACTCAGACATTCATGTAACTCAGTTACTTAGTAAGTGATGTGTCCTGGTAGAGTAGATCGTTGCTCTTTTAAGAACCAGTGATGATATTCACTATCTTTATAGCTTAGCTTTAAACTGCCTCACTTCTGAGCATTAGTGGGTTCAGCCACTTAAAACAGGTTAAGACTGAAAGGTCTTAATTTTCCAAAAGTGAGCATGAAGTTTCATTGGAACAGACATGTTTGTGACATGAGTTTCCACATCTAGACAGAGATCACACTACCAGATTTTTTTTTTTTCCTAGAGGTTTTGGTTAAAAAACATGCCAGTGCATAACAAACCCACTAGAGCAAAAATGTTCAGAAAATTCAAGGAGATGAGCTGAAACTGACTACAAAGGTAAGATTTCTGGCCAGAGTGAAAAGAACCACCTATCTTAATCCTCAAGATATAGCAACAAAGTTCATCTATCGCGTTACCACTCTGAGCTTGCAGCTGGCAAGGCAGTTTTCCTAACAAGTTGTTCCCTTCAGTCTGTGTAAAAGGCAATTTATTTTTTTTAATAGTAGCATTATCTAATTGATTGGAAGAGTGTTTTATTTCTCATGAATGCGGATGATTGTGGATTGAATAGCTTTAAAAATAAAGTAACTGTTAGGGCAGCGAAGTCCCAAGGATCTGGCAATATAGGATGAAGTTAGTGGTCTGGCAGATTTCTTCAATTTTCTGAAGCCATGGTCAATAACTTTGCAGTAAAACTGAGCTATGAAGAGTGTTTTTTGTCATTGACTGAGAGCTGCTGTTACAGGATACTAAAGAAATAAAGGTTTAATATTTTTAGCCAGACTGCAGTATAAAATTAATAGCTTAATGAAGAAAGCAATACAAGCTTTTGGAAGGTGAGTGCAGCATGTTTACAATGTCACGTTCAGGGATATATCATATGCGCAAGCTTTGGCTGGGCAGGAGGAGACTATGCTGCTTTTTGTTTGGATTTTTCTCAAATTCACTGACCTGCAAAGAATTTGCTTCTTTCATCGATGACAACTATTTTTTAAACTGTGCCAGTCAGCGGAAGATTTACTAAAGAAAGAGGAAAGAAAACCACCCTACTACAGCATCTCTTCCCAGGTGGCCACTGGCTAAAATCTTCAACAAACCACTCACAGCATGAGAGGTCAAATACAGGTGTAGTTGTAAGGGATTGCGAAATAATAGCTCCTGGCATAAGCACAGGATCAAAATTAGATTTTTATTGGTTTGCTTCAAACCACTGGGGATCATCTCCTAAATCCAGAATGTGGTAACACCACCCTGCACTTGCAGCAGACTGTCTTCTCCAGACCTTGCAGTGAAGCAGTTTACTCCAGTTGAGTATCAGCCCCTCGAGGATCAGCAGTGCTGTGAGGCATCACTTGCTGTGGTCCTCTGCAATGGCTCAGCTTAAGATAAACTGATCTTACGGCTTGCCACAACTAATCAATTCAAAGTTGAGCAGATCCCTGTGGATCATAGGAATCTATCATCACATGGATAGATTAAACCCTCAACGTTTATTTCAATCTGGTACCATTGTTTTTTTCTATGGACACAGAGTATGATGTAGTCTCTGCCATATATCCACACAGAGAAATACTAAAGCTGGTTACTGTCCTCTGTTGCACTTGGTTATTCTGCTGCCAAGTTCCACATGTAGACAAGGCTCCAGACCTAGTGGTACAGTAAAGAGAAATGGCTGTTCCCAAACTTAACTATGTTTTTTGTCTTGATGGTGTTTCCTTAACAACACTTAAGTTACCCATCCTTTATTTTGACGTATTTGAACTGAGAGACTCCCTGTGTGATGCTTATTTACTCAGGTGCATAATTCCTATGGAATTTTGATTATGATGGAATAGATGTGGTATAATATTTAGGGTAGAGGATATGGTTTAAATGTCTAAAAATCCACTTTTATGCTGGGTCTCACCCAATACGACACAAAATGGTAATCTTCTGCAATTCTGCCTTTGCAAAAACATGCATAATTTTTACAAAAATAGTCGTGGTTGCAATTAAGGATGCTGATAGCTGGTTTTGTTTTTAATTTCCTATCCTTCAAAATCCTTTATAAACTTTCATGGTCAAAATCCAGATGGTACTGCAGAGTTTATTGTAGGTTTTGAAAATTTTTGTCTGTTTGTGCTGATTATAACTCTCCCCAGATAGGAGCGTAAAATTGTTTGAATTTTTGGCCTTTGGCTGTTTGGAAATCTGCTGTCAGCTTCCAGCTTAAGCCAATTCATATTCAGTGCACATCCACAGCTTAATGGTGGCAGGAAGTGCAACAGCAAGCAAACCAGTTTGCCATTGCCCCAAAATGTAAAAACCAATGGGCCCTCCTCTGTCTGGTGAGATTGTTTCCTTTTTTTTTAATAGGCAGATCACCTTCTGGTTGTTTATTTTTCTTTTCTTTAATTTGTGTTGCTCTCCTGTTCTGAAGATTTACAAACTCTGAGGGACGCTGTCCTGTGGAGATGGGGAATACAGAGGGAAGATTTTTAATCCCTTAGATAATTAAGCACTAAAATAAGTGATTAAAAAATTAGGAGGTGAAACACTCTGTTAGTTTTAATATAAAAATAATTCTCCCTGCGGAATGCAAGGGAGGGAGCTGCAATCGAAGTAAGGGAAATAAAAAATTGAATACCCTGAGTTTTTTTTCCTCTCTCTGAGCTGCCTCCATGATGCCTCACTGTGTTTAATGGTGCTTTGCCAAGCTGTTGGGAGGAGTACAAAATGAGTGTGGAATTTATAAAAGGGACATTAGATGGAGGAGGGATGTTATGGGCTGGGTGATCTGAGGAGTACAACAGCAGAACAGATTTTGCCTTAGGGCTGGATAGAAGAGATGTGTCCCTGCAACTCTAAGTACTAGCAAAGCCATTTAGAGTTGTTAGAAATCTTTGTTGGGGGATTATATAGAAAAACATCTTTTAAAACTTCATCTGCTCTCGGTGAATATCTGGAGAGAGAGTGGGATCTAAATGCTGGAAAGCTAAAATAAAGGGTGTTTTTGCATGTGAAGAATCTCTGCAGTTTACTCTTGATTAAAAACAGAAGCATAAAAGCCTTGGGTGTGACTTCCTTTAAATTCAAACAAGATCTAAGCTGAATTTTTCAGCGCTAGGGATCATGGGACTTCAGCTTTTTATTGCTGTTGCATTTTACAGTCGCTTATGATGATGCATGCTGAGGCCATTTTCCTGATTCTTTAGATGGAATTTATTTCTAACTCTGGGTGAGTTTTAAGAATTGACATTTAATAAAACTTTTTAAAGTAATGTTTAATTTTAATTGTTTCTTGGGAGAGGAATTTCAGTTTTTCAAGATGGAGAGAAATGTTTCCAAAACTGTGAAACTTCCCTGCAATCCTTTCTTCCTGGCCTTTTTCGTTCTGAGATTTGTTCCTTCTGTCTTAGGGCTGAATGATGCCCTCCCTTATCTAGGGTTTGTCTGTGGTTTGGTTTTGACTTTTGGGGGTTTTTTTTTGTTTTGTTTGGTTGGTTTGGGTTTTTTTTGCTTTTGTTTTGATTGTCTGTTGTTGGTGGTTGTTGTTTTAATAGCCAGCTGGTTTCGCTTTTCAATATAGAATGTTCTTTGCTGACGTTTTCCGGTTTATTGTTTTGCTTTACGTTGGTGCCTGGAGACATTAACTGAAATCACAGCCCTGGAATTGTAGGAGATGCTCTTATATAAATAGTAAGATAAGTCTGTTGCATTTCTCTGCCTGAGGGGAAATAAATAGTAATAAAACTATTTTTGTTGAATATAGAACAATGGCACAGGACAAGTGACTTGACTGAGATTGGACAAAGTCTATGGCAGAGTGAGATCTCCTGCATTAGCAGCTTTGTTGTGGAGGTGCCTTGGCTGAGGTGCTGGTTCTGGGTAGCATCAGTGTGGCTTCCTTTCCTGGAAAGGCAGATTTCCCCTTTCAGGTTATACAGGCCAAGCGTAGGTAAGATGTTTGTTGCTGTGAGAGGCGTTTTCCAGACTGGTTTTGGTGAACTCTCACAGTCTGAAATAGGAAGTTTTTAGGAACAAATTCTTTCCCCTAGGATGTGAAGATAACAAGCCTCCTCTATCCTGTTCTGGGTAGGTTGGTGGTTGTTAGGAGTAACTGGCATCAGTTCAGGCCACCACGCTACTTGATAAGCATATAAATATTTAGGTCAAATGCCAAACAAAAAATGATTAATAAAGCATTTGTGGACTAAAGCTTGGGAAACTGGGTTGCCTTTGAATGCCATCTGTGGTAGCCCTTTGTCACCGTTCTGAGTAAGGATAAGGATTTGCATTTGCTATGGAAAAACATGCAATTTATTTCACAATTAGGATATGAAGACATGAGCACAAAGGTCAGATGTTCAAACAGGAAAGGTTGTATTGTATTTGCATCTGTAATTTTTAAGTGTATGTCTTTGCTCTTTGGGACTGACAGTTCCTAGAAAGGATGGAGAGCTTATTCTTTCATATGATAGCCTGCCTCAGGTAATTGCTTGATGGCAGAGTTAAAATAGATAACTTGTAGTAAGAGAGGCTTGGTGTCATTGTAAATGTTCATCCAATGTGCAGTGATGTACAGCCTACAGATAATGCAGTTGTATTAAGGAACGATGTAGGTTAGGCAACACAGTGGCATGAACCTGGGTAGTTATTTATAGAAAAAACCCCTCATTTCATAGATGAAGTGAAATAGAAGGGACTATAAACTGGATGTAAATAAAGTTTCTTTTGAAATCCTCTGCTACCAGAATGTTGGTTATTGTGCTAACTGTTCTTAAAGTGAAATTCAGCCTTGTGCAGGAAACCACTTAAAGTCCACGTATTGCTTTAGAGTGCTGAAAAGAAGGTTGCCGTGAGCTCTAAGTGGTCCAGGTGCAGCATCTGATATAAAATCACTGCACTGGTTCCCTGTATATTGGCAGCTTGCTCTAGTGATCAAATTCGTTTTTAAATGTGCCTGTGCAGTGATCTTATATTGCAAATGCTGACTGGGTAATTTTGCCTTCCAACAATAAATGTGTATTACAAGGGAGAATGTGACCTTTGGGATGGGTAAACCTACACAAGGTACTTCTTTTAATCTAGTGGCCATGTAGAAAGTATCATAACCTGTTGTTTTCCAAGCTAACTAGATAAATCATCTACCTAGGCTACTTCTGCATGGATTGGTAATGCTTGTGTTGCCATTAATACCAGCCACAGCATTGTCAATCAAGTCAGCAAGGTTATATACAGTATGACTTGAGGATCTGATCTTTTTAAACTCTCCTTTCCTTTCAACAGTGACTGAGAGTCGAGGGATCCTGGAGAGTATACAGAGATTTTCTTTGCTGCCAACTTACTTGCCTGTGACCTATCGTATCCACAATGCGGATGTTTCCTTCTTTCTTAAGGAAGCCAACCAGGATATTATGAGGAATTCTAGCTTGCAGTCCCGAGTGGAATCCTTTCTGATCTACAAATCCAAGAGGCCACCAGTGTTAAATGCCAGCTATGGACCTTTTTCCATTGAACAAGTAGTGCCCCAGGACTTAATGTTGTCTTCAAATCCATTTGGATCTACTAACAAGTTCTCCTTTAATTGGAAACTTAAGGCCTTCATAATACGTGACAAAATTTACCTGAGCAAGCCCAAAGTCCAGGTCCTGTTCTACATCGTGGGCAGGGACTGGGATGACTATAGCACCACGGAACGGCTGCCCTGCCTGCGGGTGTTTGCCTTCCGAGAGACGCGGGAAGTCAGAGGCAGCTGCAGGCTGAAAGGGGATCTGGGGTTGTGTGTGGCAGAGCTGGAGCTTCTGCCAAGCTGGTTTAACCCCCCCACGGTTGTTGCTGGCCGTAAGAAACCGATGGATCAGTCTGAAGGGAGCCCTGTGGAGCTTTACTATGCCATACAACCAGGAGACGAGAAAGGGGAATGCACCAAGGAGGATGTAAGGAAAAGTAATGGGATCCGACCAGGGCGCAATGACATTGATGAGTCAGGACCTCCCTTGCAGAGGATTGGAAGTGTTTTCCTTTACCAGACACATGCTGGCCCTTCTTTAAATGAAATGAGATTGGATAATAATATTGCCATCCAGTACGCACCAAAGACTGTCAAGCAAGGTGACATTTTGACTTTCCTTGTGTCTGTTGCTAAAAATTCAACAGAAGATCAGTTCACACTGAGGTAAGGATGTTTTATGTCTCTTTGGTACCTTATTTTTTTGTTTCTCTACTCTTGGTATGGGAAGTCACTTTCTCATGTATAAACTGCCTAACAAGCCTTCGATTGCTGCTCTACAGAAATTGTATTGCAGTTGGTTGACCAAACTGTTGTTCAGTCTATTATTGTATGAATTATCTGCGTCAGAAAGGCCTCTTCTTGAAGTTGTCCTTTCAATGCTTCTTATAAAAATTAGTCAAAATAGTAGAGCTGGGATCTATCTATGTTCTAATAGGAGATAACATTTAAAGTCTCCATAGCTGGAGTTTGTAGTGCTCCTGATCTGTCGTTGAACTCATGTTAAGATTAGTAAAACTCAAATCTGCAAAGGTATTTATAGGAAGTGAGCAAGAATTAGGTGTCTAAGTAGGATTTATATGCTTAAACACATCTCCCTAACTTGTTGTAAGCCTGATCCTGTTTTATAGGATGTTTGAAGTTCCTAAGTATTACTAATATACACAAATCATTTCTGAAAATGCAAAATACCTGAGGATCATGGTTATTTTTTTAATGTTATGTCAAGTGCTGCGTCGATTTACCGTATTGCCTTCCAGACACTGGGGTATTACAGTGGGAAGCTTGCTGTAACCACCAATATAATGCAAGAAAGAATGCGAAGACTGTTAGGCTATACTGAAGCAAACTGAGAGCAGATATACTTTGCATGCAAGTGACTGTCCAGCTGCCTTGCCTTTTCATATTTGCTACTCTGTGTTCCAGCACTATAACCTAGGATTGTGTGGCTGACATGTGCAGGATTGATGTGCGTAGAGGTGCTTTCATTCTGCTGTTCTACCAATGACTCACGTCAGCTCTTTTAGAACCAGGGTAAATGTCGTACTTTGGCTTCTGAGATTAAGACCGACTTGTCTTGGGTGTTTCTCCTAGAACTGATCAGTCGTGCCAAAGCTTGACAGAGAGACACAAAATGTACCCCCAGAAGAGGGAGGAGGTGCATCGTAAGAGGGAACAGTGAAATCCCTGCTCTTAAAAGTGTCACAGATGCCCCATAGTCAACTCTGTGCTCAGCACTACAGATGCTTAGTGCCCTCGCCTAAGAGATCATGTATCCTACTCTGACTGGAGGCTCCTTTCTCTGGTGGTTATACATCTCAAACTCCCCAAATCTCTGGCTAAAGTCATCTAGATACGATTCAGGGATCAATTAGTAAAATGGCGCAAAGCTTTAAATGCAACATTATGGAACTTGGTTGTGTACCTCATACTGTAGTAAGGACTAAGTCAGGTTTGACTCCACTGGCCTAAGTTGTAAGGGCTCAAACTAGTCACTTGTGTGGGATTTCTGGAGGAAGCGCTTTGCCATTAAATCAGGTAATTTTCCCTTTGCGAGTGTGTGATATATAAACTGAATAACCACAGCACTTAGTTGCTAACTTGAGGACAGTTATTTCATCTGGTAGAGGACAAACACCGGTGGGATATCTACTGTCTTGTACCATACCAGGTTTTTGTTTTCTGAGTAAATCTGCCTTGGACTTGTTTCCTGAGTGACTGATTTAAAGACAGATAATCAGAATTCCTCACAGTAAGTGTTCAGGGATGCCTTTCTGCCTTTCTCTATGCTTGTTGCTTCAGACATGCATGGAAACTTCTACAATGTATGAAAACTGGTTTAAATATAAACACTAAAAACCTGTTCTATCTAAGAGAGAATTAAGGTAAAAACTGTTCATCGTTTTTGCTCTGTAAATGAAGGGTCTTGAAATATGACTTCAAAGCATCTTTATTTCTGTGAGCAGTAATCAGTTAAAAGTAGAGCTAGTTATAACCATGATAATTGTATTATATGTAGGCTTATAAAATTTTCAAAAGTCTTGTTTTGTTTAAATTAGGATGAAAACTGAACACTTGAACTTTTAAAAGAACGCTTCGACAATTTTCTGGAACAAAAAGAAAACAATGTCTTTGAATTTTAGCTTTTTGTTGAGATGTAAGGTATCATAAAACAAAACAAAAACCCCTAAAAATAGATAAAAAATATCATTTCAAAATGAAAAATGTGGCATTTGCTTCTTCAAAAACATCAGTTCGCTGTTACCTTTTAAAAACAAATTTCTGTAACAGCAAGCTGTTACACATGTCACTTCCATGAGTTTTGATTTCTCTCGACTTGCTTTTCTAACAGTAACTGGCTTTAAGACTATAATCTGCTGCAATATTCAAGTAGTTATATTTGTTCTACTGTGCTTCTGAAGTACCATTGCCTGTTTGTTTGATCTAGCTACAGCTTGTTTAAGCTTTTGTTTGATTGTTTTCTTGGTCAGAATTGTAGTGTCTATGTTCCCTTCATCTGATCATCACAAGAAGTACATAGCTAATTCAGTTTTCAGTGGTTGCTAATTATATATATATATATATATATATATATCTTCTGCTGTAAGCAGAAAAAGCAACTACCAGGTAAGAGCAAGAGTTGAGCTTGATTAAATGCATTTGCTTTTTGGTTAGTAAGAGGCCAACGTGGCTAGCACTGCCATGCTTTGTTGTATAATGAAGACATCAGATTTCTCCTTGCAGACACAGATTTGGTGCCCAATAATCTGTAAATTTCCAGGGTGGCTTTAAGCGAGTCAATTAATCTGCCTCCTTTTCCTTTCCCCTTCTCTGATCTGGCAGTGCTGGAAATGGTGACTACTGCCATGCTGTGTCCTCTGGTTGCGATGGCAGTACTGCTCCTTGGGACAAAGTGGTGTAACGGATATTGGTCTTTATGGTTTCTGTTCCTATACTGTAAATATCAGTCAGTGTGTGCTGCATCTGCGTCTATCTGGTCGCTTCTCACTCTAATCTCCTCTCTGATAGTGGAAAGCTCCCACCCCCTCATATAACTCTTCTGAGAAAATTATATTAATTTTCAAACAGTCTTATTTTTAGAAGTTCTACCTTGAGCAGCAACATGGATTGGAACTGTATTCGTAAAGTGAGGCCAAGGGCTGCTGGCAAAATGCTTTTACCATTGCTTTTGCTCCAGTGGACTGGAAATCATGGCTTGAACAGATGGAAAATTTAGAATATACAGGTCAAAAAAGAAGATACAGCCATGCAGAACAACCAAAAGTCAAAAATTAATCATCAGTACTGAATATTTTTTCAAAACAATTATGTTTAGAGTAAACTCTATATCCTTTTTAATAGGAAATTGTCCTCAAGGGAAACCTTCTAGAAACTACTAAATACTAAAATATCCAGGGAAAGGTACCCTTTTTTTCTCATACTGCTGTTAAGTGCAGTAGAAGATTTAGAGCGGTAAACATGAAACTGATGGACTGTTTTTAATTTTGTGAAGGAGTTGGACTATAAGGGCCAAGGTGTAAGTTTTGTTCTTTAATGAACTTGAGAAATTAAAAATATTTGTCTTGGCTCTGTATGTGTGTGAGCATTAGAGGAAAGGAAGGAAGGAGATAAAATGTAAATGATGGATAAATATGGAATACTGCTGTGAGCACCAGGTTGTAAGCTTGGGCTGGAGCACTGAGCCTTAAACTGATTTCTCAGCGTAATTCACACGCTTGCTTCCTCTTTGGTCTGGGCCAAGTCATTTAACCTCTCTGAAGCCATTTTATCACTGCTAATATCATCAATTATTTGAAGATGACATGCTGTGTACAGCAACAAGCAGATATATCTTCCCAGTGAAGCAGAAGTAAATGCCTTTATAAAATAAGTGATTGAATGTCCTCTGCATTTATCCTATTATCGTCTCTCCTTTTGCATGCAATTTAATTATTCGCTGTATTCTTTAACTGGCCGCGTGGGAGGGTTGTGTGCAGAGGCACAAATGTTACATGTCCTAGCCTGAAGAAAGCTGCAGTAGAGCCCGTAGCCGTGCCCACAGACCAGCCCTGGGTATACAGCCTGTGCAGTCCCAGAGACTGTTTTGTCACCTTTTTCACACACTGGCGACCAGAGAAGCCTGAACACTCTCAATCCTTCCCATAAAAAGATGGTTAAAGGTCCCTGAGGTTTGTGGGAAATATTCTACTCTGTCTTGCTTACTGTTTTTCTTCAAATTTCAAGATACCTATAGTAGAAACTGAAATGGAAAGGATCTCTATCTGAAGTTTTTTGCCAAGAATAGAAAACGTGTAAGGTACTACTTCATGTCAGTCCTTCAAAACGCTTTCAGTAATTAATGCTTCAAAGCTTCTCATGTTATGCAATTACAATTCTTGTTTGCTGCAAGCCCGAATTATTACCTGGTTATTAACATTACGCTGTGATACATACATCACAATTAGTGTAGGGATGTCATAGCTTTCCAAACATAGGAACATGAGTTTTCTGAATCTACAGTGTAATGTAGTTCTCTTTTTTATTAGCATATTTTTTGCTGAGCCTAATAACTATAACCTTCTTTTTTGTTTTAAAGTTGGCAGTATTGATACTTCCTGCTTGCAATGTCTTAAGTTTGTTTTCCTGTTTCTGGAGATGAATCAACAAAAATGATAGAGATGGAGTTGCCTTAAGGTACTTTGTCAAGCATAGATATATTAATAAGTGAAAGAAGTTGTAGCTTTTTTCATAGCTGTTAAATTTATAATTATACTTCATGAATCCTGTGTACTAAACTATATACAGTTATTACCCTTAAGGAAGTAAATGAAGTTCTGACAGCAAGTGATTAACATTGATCCTCTAGTTTCCCTAATCTGATTTTTGTTTTTTTTCTTCTCTGAAAAATGTAGAAAAACAGTCTCTTCACTTCTCCATTCTTAAGTGGAATCTGGGACACCAGAGTTTACCAGGATGTTGGGAAATGTGCCTGTTTGTTGCATCCATCTCTTTTGAGATTGTGATGTGGACTTTGCCAGAACCTGGCAGTATGGCAGAGCGTTCCTGTCAGATGGGGCAGTGGGAGGAATCCCAGTGTGTAGGATCTAATGCTGCTCCCGTCTGAGAAGTGTGTTCTGTGCCTATATAAGGCTGCAATGTAGTTTGCATTTCTGTTGTTGCACGTTCTTTAATGCTTAGCATATGCAGGTAGAGCTGTATCATTTATCTGGTGGAGCCCAAATCCACTGGGGTTTGTTCTGGTTTTTTTGGGGTGTTTTTCCCTAGTTCATCTGCTTTGCTAGAACTATGGGGGTTTCATGGTGGAAATCTGCATTTAAGGGCTGAACTCCCCAGAAAGGGTGAGTAAGAACAGGTTGTTGGTAACAGGAGTTTGGCTATGACCATGTAATATGGCAGAGCTTTATAGGCTTCATAAGCCCTGTACATGCATGGGCTCTCTCCGGAGTTGCTCACACGTTGACAGGAAGCCACATCCCTGTGTTGAGCCAATTTTGTGCTCTGGTGGGTGATACCTGAGGGGAGAGAGCTCACCTCCCACTGCTGCAGCCCAAGGTGCTCCAGGGTTAGGCTTGAAGTGAGGTTCTAGTGGGCTGATGTAAGTGCCTGCAGAGTGAAAGTGCTCTTACTGTTTTGCTCTCCTGTGGCAAGTAGATTTATATGCAAAATACACACTTTACAAACACTTCTTTTGCTCTCCTACCTACCTGGGGCTCTTTTCTCTTTCCTGGGAATGTGCTTTTTTCCCTGCTGAGATCAGCCAGGTTTGTATTATAGTCTATGACGACCTCACTGCAAGCATGGCAGATGATGGTAAGAAGTGAGAACATGTATTGTGCAGTAGAGGACATGTAGGAGTGCAAAGGAGTATAGGAATTAAATGTTTTGAAGAGGACCTTTTCACTGACATTTCAGGGCTAGAATTGAAATGGTTTTGTATGAAGATGTAAATAGACAAAATTAGTTAATTGTGCTCTCTGCTTAGCACTGCTTTTCCCTTTATATGTGACCTCATGCATTCAAGAGATGCTGCTGGAGTGGAAAAATAAACTCCAAGAGAAGGATGAAAACCTTGTGATTGACAGAAGGGATTGGAAACTGGGAGATGAGCTTTGCTGTTTCTAGCTCTGTCGTAGACTATACATTGTGGCATGGAAGTCTAAGACCAATCTAAAAAAGAACATGATGCTCTAAAATCACACCTAAATAGAATTTAGTTATCTGAATTCAAGTGAGCAGTCTGCCAGAACCCTGTCCATTTACCCAGGCACACAAGATATAGAAGTGACTTAATAGCCTATGAGGTAGAGCATGTTCCTGAGTGCTGTATGTACTGTTTAAGTGGCATCTACTAAAATGTGGGCCTTGAAGAAGTAAGACACCCCTCTGATATTTCCTACGGGCTTCATCTGTGTAGACCTATACATGTGATCTTCAAACTTGAATTCCAGTGCCTAACTTTAAAAGATTTATCAAATCAAAATTCTGGGTTTGTTTGCATTGAATGTGAAATCACTGGGTGTTTTCTGGGGATGCTGAGCTCTAAAATTAACTTTCAGAGTAGCGTTATATATATAGCCTATAAAGGCGATAGGGCCAGTGGTGAGCCTGCTGGTGCATGGTGGATTGAAAGAAAGGAGAACCTTTGGCTATCACAGCTGCAGCCAAAGGAAGTTTGGGATGAAAATATACGCAGCCACAGGTTTTTGAAAAATGAAATCCCAGTCTTTGCCTTCCTCATCTGCTAAGAAGAAATTAGTAATGTCTGTTTTGGTAAAACGTACTGCTTCTCTGAGATGAATGAGCTAATCTGAGATCTTTGGTTAGGAGATATTCAATAAATATAAAGGACAATTATAATCCACCAAACCCCACAGGTCACTTCTGCAATACTGATTGATTTTTTTATTGGTTTGAATTCTGTTTGTGTTTGAGAGAGAAATATATCCTATCGGCAATGAATTGGAACAATCCTGAATTATTTAACGTTTATTTGATCTTCCTTTTGGTGTCTGCATTTTCTCAATCAACAGTAAAAATTGTGAAGGAGAATAAACTCTTAAGTGGAAGAGATTAGGACTGGTTTTCCACTTTAAGAATCCTGCCTTTGTTTCTCATATTATTTCATTTTTATAGCATCGTGGCCTAAAATATTTGTTTTCTTTAACTGTTGCTGCTGAGTGAGTAGCTCTTGGAAAATCTTTTAATTTGAAGGAAATCCAGTTTAGCTTCACTAGCAGCAAGAAGCATTCTGATTTTATACTGTAAAGCTGGTCTACACTATCCTAACCTATATATAGCGTTGGGTTCCACTGTCACACTCTATCACAAGATTTCCAGAGGAAAAGTAAAAAGTGTAAAATACCATTACTCCTAGGAAATAACTGAAGGTTGTACTGGAAACCTGTAAAACTCTGATATTGTAAGAAAGGTGAGATTTTATATAAACTGTATCTATGACATTTCTGCATTTGTGAGCCAAACTTGAGGGTCAGAGATGTGTAGGCACCATTTTTTATAAACTGCTGAGAGGGTTTGTGGTCTGTCTATTTTATTTTTAATGTCATCTTTCTGATGATAATTGGGGGAATACAGTGGCTAGTTTTAAATTGTGGTAGTGAATAATCAATGCTCATTGATAATCAGCAAAATTTTTTCTAAAAGGCCTCAAGAGTTTTGGTTACATGAACTCCTCTTATTTGTTGTTTTATCTAACAGTTGATCAATAATAATCCAGCAAACATGGAAAAAAGGCTGGACAAATACATGAGGGTAGCAGAGTCGAGATCATTAGCACTCAATTTACAAAGCAAGACAATTTGAACAAGGCTGACATTTTGTCAAATTGCTTGTGTGCTCCTCTAGTGCTGAGCTAAATAAAATTTTATTCTTAGTGCTGAACTAAATCATATTTTAGTAGTAGAAACAATCAGGCAATAAGTGGTGATCGGGAAGGTTACCAGCCACATAATCTGTAATAAAATGGGCTCTTCTCTAGACCTTAGATTATGTGGCTGTTTCATGGTATCCCAGCCCAGAATTTGTACCTCTTTTACCAGGTTGGAAAGAATCCTAATGTGCATTTCCCACTTCCTGCTTCTATAGCTTTGGTTTGTTTGGTCACTTAAACATCCCTTTTACATTCTGATTTAGACAATTCCTAAAATATTCTGTTCTCAACATACTTGGCTGACTGTTTGCCTCTTTTAACTGTGGCCTATTTTGGCCAATATAAAACTAAAGAGAGAAGAATAATTAAAAAAAAAAATATAAATAAATCCCTCTGATTCTTTTGAATTACAGCCTGTAAACTTCAACTGTTCCACTGATGAATTTAATATTTTTCCTGAATTCTTTGTCTTTACATTCCCTCCCCTGTTTCTTTGCAAAATTTTCCATTGATGGTTATTTCTCCAGTTTTAAAACACCCATCAGATCATTGGTTACCTGACTGATGGTCCACCAGGTCATGATGTTGCCCAGCAGCAGTATAAAAGGCTGCTGAACTGGAAATGGACAGGAGGCATTAGCTCCCCAGGTTGTGGTGTTTCTCCTGTCCTGTAATTTTTTTTTTTTTTTTTTTTTGTAGCCTTTACTACAATCTCTTGAAGAGATGGCACCACAGGCAAAAGGAAGTTTCTTTTCTTTTGTCAATATGATCGTAGCAGATCAGGAAGCTTCTATCTGATTATAGCAACTGCTAGAATTCACATTTGTCATGTTAGTGGCCAATTCTGAGTCTGATTTTCAGGAGACATAAGAAAGTGCGTTTAAGATAACTTCAGGAGATCTGATCTTTCTTGCCTCCTCTTGCCTCTCCCCCTAGCCAAAGTTTGGTAAAATGTCTTTGCTAAAATACAAGGAATGACCAAAATCCAGCTTCTGCTGCTAAGGAAATCTGAAAACTTGGAACCTGCCTGATCCTTCAGAGGGAAGAGAAGATAAAAGATCCAGCAGTCTTGAGCCTCTTTTATGTAGACTAGAGGCAAAGTGACTGTTTAGGAAAGGTAACAATGCCTGACACTATTTAACAGTACCTTGAGATTTTAAAAAGCAAGCTTACAGTATCCTCAAGGCTTCCAGGCCTTGTAGCTTGGTTTGCCCTTTTTGTAAAGGTGGCCTTGAACGAGTTGAATTGCTCTTGATGGTCTCCTGGGCTGACACTTCAGTCAGATTGTATTCAGTGGCATGAACTAGATAAGTGACATGTTGAAGTAAGTGGGACTTATGTGCGGGCACCAAAGATGACAGTGTTGTGTCTTTGTTGTTTCATCATAATAAATGTTATTTCCTAATACAAGCTTGTGCAGTGATGGCCTTTCTAAAGTCACGATAAGGTAAAATCACACCTGTGCTCCTGGCTTTAAAAGGCTTCACTCTGACTTTTTTCTTTTTTTTTCCTGCTGTATTCAGCATACTGTACAAGTATGAATTAACTTTTATAGCCTGTTTATGAGGTAGTCAAGCAAATATAATTTTTCCAGTCTTCTAGATGGGGAAAGAGCTTTCCTGCATTTTTAAGTGACTTGCTAATGGCCCCAAAATTGTGAGTAGCAGTATGGAAGCAAGTACTTAAGAACTGTTAACTTCTAGGGCACTCTATTACCTCCTGTTGCACTGACAGTTTATATTAAGAAGAACATAATTCTTTCTGTTAAAATTATTCTAGTTAAGATCCTCTGCCTTTGATTCTCAAGTCACGTTGACTGAACAGGTGTCAAAAAAACTGAGAGACAGATCAAACAAATTATTACTCACACGAGTGGTCTTTACAGCTGACTGTTATTATTATGGTCTATTGCATTGCAGTAGTACCTAAGAGCTACAGTCATACTCCAAACTGTTTAACAAGTTAAATTTTTGGAATCAATGTTTCTGAGTTGTTTTTGTTTTTTTTTTTTCCTGGAGAACTTCTCAGTTCTCAATGGAGAAAACATTAGAGTCTCCTTTGTGGTAAGAAATGAAACAATATGAAAGAAGGCTGTCAGGTCTGTGCTAGATAAATGGAAGATAGATGGTAAGTGTGATTGGCACTGACAAGGTGTGAGCCGCCTTGTTTGCAGGTGCTGCTCCTGTCATCCATCACACTTTCACCTAATAGTGGGAGATGTCACTGTGATGTACTTAAATCCCCAACTGACTGATAACACGAAGCCAATAGGAAGAAGGGTTTGGGTGAGGGCATTGTACTGGGAACAGCGTGACTTTAAGGTGTGTTAACACAGATAAAGAAGCATCAAACATTGTGTTTTGAGATAACACACAGAGCATTTTACTGTGCACATGCTCTCCCTAATTCTGTTTGATCTGTGCAAGGATTTCTCATTGTTTTATCAGGACCAGGGGATTAGACACCTCACACTAATGCTGCCTCTGAGCTTGGGGCCAGGGACAGCCCTCAGCGGGTCACTGCCCATCTGCCTCCCATTTCCTTGAGAATAGAACAGTTTCATGCTGTTGTTGTGGGACAGGGAAACACGCCCCTTGAGAACATTCAGAGGCTGTCGCAATGCCGGGTTCAGATCTGCTTTGGACATCTGGTTCTAACGCAGGGCTTGTGTCAAACCCAGGGAAAACTTTCTTTCTAGCTCTGATGTGCCACAGCCATTCTGAGAAGTCACGCAGTGGCAAAAGGTTGTAGAAGTATTTTATTGGCCTCCTAACTGTCCGTGAAGAAGCCCTCTGCCAGGTCTGGTTGTTGCGGTGAACATGTCCATTCCAGTTCCTTTCCCAGTTTATTACTGACAACTTCAGGAGCTGAATGTTGGAGCTGGTGTGCTCTTCCTATTTTTTTTTTAAATTGGTGCCCAGTTATAGATATCTTTACATAAAGGTATCTGGCTCTTTCTCTCTTTTTATCTTAATTTTGGTGACCAAATACATAGAACATTGTTGTAAAAATCTTCAGGTCAATGAACTTCCTTTGTCTTCCTCTGATATTTTAGTAAAACGTTGAAATTTCTTCCAGGTAAGGATTTTTTTTCTATTTTCAAAATTCTTTTTAAAATAAAGGTAAAGTGCATTGGGGAATAAAAGACATTTCATGGAAGTAACTTCTTTGATTTGAAATTATTGAAACATTTTGACTTTTCACAATGTTGAATTCACATTTTTTTAAGGGGAAGGGTTACCCAGATTGAACACACACATATGAAATCCTTCAGGCAATCTCAAAGTGCATTTTTGATCCCAAAGAAAGGTAACATTAGTTTCCCATTACTAATGTCAAATCTGAGCACTTTTATATTTTTTAATGTATTACTTTTCTTAAAGAAACATCTGACACATCCTTGTAACACCTATGTAAAGGCATGGTACATTTTAATAAATTGTCTTGTTACTTTATCAAATTCCACTTATACATGTATATCAACTTCCCAAGCGAAAGACACTCCACGTCTGCAAGAGTCCTAGGATCCACCCATCTCTTCTTGCTCATTGTTAAAATGTAGCACAAGTGAATCCTCAGCTGTATTCTACAAGGAACAGTGCCAAAAATAAGAAAAAGATCAGTGAGTTCTTCCTCTTTAGCCATGTTGGAAGTTCATCTCTCCAAGTGTCCTGCATGCTGCCCAGAGTGCCTCTGCCAACAAGTGGCTCTTCAAGCAGAGAGATGTGGGGTTTTTAGGTGGGACAGCAGTGTGGTCCCAAAGCACCTTTTCCTTTGCTGGTGTTCATTTGACTTTGAACTACTCCAGGAGCTGGGGACAGTCTGTGTGCTGGCAGACCTCAAGTAGAGATGTTTCATTTCCATCTTCCTGCTCTGCTCCTTGGGGGACTGCTTCCTCTTCCTCCTCCTGTTTCACAGCATCAGTCACTTCTCAGACCGGTTTTCTCTCTTTTCCTTGTTGCTGTGTTGGCAGCTGTAAGGCAAGCGGTGTCACTAGGTTGTCTCCCTGTTCTACTATTCCTGCCACCACTGCTGCTGGAACGATACCTTCATCAGTTCTCAATGTTGACTACTTTCAAAGCAATGATCTGTATACTTTTTCCCTGAGATTATTTATACAGTTTTATTGTTACTACTATCTATTGTTCCTTTGTGCTTTCCAGCTTTGTAAATGTTACATCCGAGGCAATTGCCTTTCCCATCCATCGAGTTGTTTTATTTTCCTTTATTCCAAGAATACGAGTGGTTCCTAGGCCTTTTAGGAAAACTTAATCAGATATTATTTTCATGAAAAAAATTCAATGGCAGAACAAAAATTAAATTTTTGGTTTAAAAAAAAAAGCAGAAAATACAGATCCACCCCTGCTCCCCCATTCCTATCGCTGTTTCAGCAATCAAAGATCTGACATTTTAGCTGAAAGCTGTTAAACCTTGGACTTGTCAACAGCTTTTGTTTCTACTTTTACACTTTCAGTAAATTATTAATAAAAAAGCTAATTTTTCGTAGGAAAAACCTTCTAACCTTCTTGCCTTTTTGTTGTCAGATGGTTCCACTGTATCTTCTGAGGCCCTTACCTCATTCTTATCACTAGCGTAGCCAGAACTCTGTTCTGCGAGGAGAGCGGTGCTCACCTGAGCACTCCTTTCTCCTTGATTTAATATACTGGCAAGATTTTCTATTTCCTGGTCCTGCATGGGGCCCATCCTGTCATCGTATTTACAGTCCTAAGTAGCATTTTGATTTACAGCATTGCATCCCAAAGCCTACAGTGAACCCAGTCTGGCTCATCTTAACTGTATCTCTTATAGTATATTTGCTTTGCACCTCTTTATTCTGTTTACATGTCAATAGTCTTTCCCAGCCAATTTCTCTGCCCCGTCTTTCCATGTTTTTTTTTCTGGCTGCCACACAACACCTGCTTCCGTAGCATGGAGTCTCCATGAAAATGGAGGAAAGCAGAGCTACTATTATGAAAGGTCTGTGAGGGCTGATTCATTTAACTCCATCACAAAGAATATAAATAGTAATAGCCTATGGTGGATGTTCTATTGCACGAAATAATTGATCAGAAGTGTATTATAGTAGATATAAACTGATCTAAATCTGTAACAGTTAATTTTAAATGGTGAAACTAAACACTGGCGGTCAACCCAGGAAGTATTGCCTTTAGGATATCTAGCGTCATCACTCACATTGATAACAATCTTGACCCTTAGTACAGGATATACTCTGCTGTAAATATCTTCATGACTGAAACATAGGATTAGTGATACACTTATGGGTATATATTTAATATCATTGAGTAGAGAATTATTGTCAGTATAGAGTTTGGTTTCAGTACTTTGATAGAAGATGACATATTTGGAGCCTGTGTCCAAATCTCTTACTTTATTTGCATTAGTTATTTTTTGTTAAATGCCCTTTGCGTAAAAACTTTTTCAATGTCATGCTCTTCGAAAACAAAGAGGTAATTATTCCGATGTTTTATCAAGGACAGTGCAGTGGATTTTTGGTACTGGACAAGCTGTACTGTGCAGAAACCCTCAGCTGTGCAAAGTGGTTTGAGGTGAAGTCAGAGGATCTGGGTCACTAAGTATTATGTAGCTAGTTCTCTGTGACTATGTGATTGTGCATTTGTCTGATTTAAGGAGAAAAGACATCTGAGCCCAAGTACTGTAGTGAAACTGTTTTCCTACTTTGAATTTATGGTTTTCCCATTTCTTTCTCAACTGTCCTGTAAACGTTGGTGAAACACGCTCTGTAAAGGTTTGTCAACAAGAAGATATCTCTTTACAACTCTTTGGATCTTATGCCTCAAATCTCTGAAGTGTTTGGGTGTAAGGATTGTCTTCTCTTTGAGAAATTGCCAATTTTGAGTATTCATTACTTCAGCTAATAGAGACTGAAAAAAACTTTAAATAATCTGGTGAGTTTTTCCTTGCATGCTTTGCTTATTATTTAAGGGAGAGGATTGCTTGCCTCTGGTTCTTGAACTTTTAGAGTTCATTTATGAAGGATTTTTTCTCTGCAACTAGAAATGCTATCTGACTCTTATTTATCAATGTAAAATTAAAAACCAAATTCTATGTTAAAATACCACTTCCAAAATGTGACTATGATCTAGATTTTGCAGAGATAATAATTGCTTTGCCAGTCTTTAAGTTGGAACAATCTGTAAAAACCTGATAGAAAAATGTCAGTCACCACCAGCTGAAGCAATTGTTTGCGGACAAATTCAAACCCAGAAGGGGAAAGGATATTTTCAGCATTACCACTGAAGTTCAGAGTGATGTTTAAATAAGCTTTCCGCTGCTTAAGTGTACGGGGGAGTGAGGTGAGCTGTAGGTATGCCACAATGAAGAGAATAAATATCAAAGCTGCTGGAAGGAACATTATAAACTTGTAAGAGTTTCAGCAAAAGCAGCTGCTGTATTTGCTGCTTTCCTGCATCCGGGCTGCCTTTGACTAAAACACCTCCTTGTGATAATACTGTCTCTCCTCCAGCATCATTTCCGTCTCTAACACAGATGCTGGAGGAGCAGAAAGCAGCCCTTTCTTCCAAGCATTCAAACATTCAGACAAGTGCCAGATTCACTGCTACAAGGGTGATATTCTGAGGGCTAAGGTGAGCTGGAGGGGAGGAACAAGGAAGGAACAAAGCCAGGGTGCTCAACCTCCAGGCCAAATAGAGTCAGTGGGTGCCTTCCAGGGGAAGGATTTTTCCAGTGCCAGTCTGGAAAGACTGTAATCAGTGCAATTTCGAGCATTTTTCAGAAATAGATTCATTTCAAGGAGGTGCTGTTCACAGGGGTTGCAGAAGATTTGCAATAGCACAGTGTTTTAGGAACCCAGCAGTAACATGCTGTGTCTCAGGCTCATCAGTGGAATTCAAAACTGGGCAGCAAAGCTGCTCCCTACACAGTGTAGCCATGGTCTGAAATCAATAGAAAGTAGGTAGTTCCAAAGGAATGATTTGGTTTGGGACAGCATATCATAGCACATGCCAATGTGCAGGTATTGGTTTTGTTGCACACCCATAAATCCATCAAGCAAACTGAGATGACCTGTGCAGATACCTGTACACACACTCTACTCGGGTTTTGTGATTTGGAAATAGCCAGGGATGAGTCAGGGTGCACAGAATCTCGGGGTGCAAGGATTTCAATTACCTCATGCTTTGGAATATTGCCATCATATTCTTTTTATTTTTATTTTTTAAGAGATTATATAGATATAGACATGATACAGAACTGGATGCAGGATCAACTTTCCAGTTTTCTGAAGCATTGAACATTTTACTTTGTGCTGCCTAGGAAATGCTCAGAGAATTTTGTACTCTCGGAGCTCTAAACAGATGACACAGTTGAGGTAGCTTGTGCTGCTAGAAATGTGTCGAGGAAATCATTGCATTGAACGTGTCGTGCTCTGGTGACCTGCAGTCTCTTAGGCTTTTGGAGACTTTCAACAGTTCTCATGCACAGTGTATCAAATGGAGGGCAGGGCTTCCTTGCAACTTGTTTGTGACCATGGGGATGTTCAACCTTTGAAACGTGATAAAGAAACCAAACCATAGGAATTCACACATCTGTCATGAGTGGGAGCCTACTTTAGGACATGCAGGATCCTGTATGTGTTGGAAGTTTGAGTTTACTGTTTGAGTTTTCCAATATATATTAGAATGAGGGAATAGGAGAAATTTCCTTCATTGTATTATTCTAGCTTCTTGAGCCTTTTGATAGAGGGAATATATTAACTCTCGGTTAAAATTTCTGTAAGCCAGATCTGTGTGAAGAAATGCTTTATGCACGGCTTTGAAATCTTGTAATAATTAGGTGGATAAAACAATTTGGAATACCTCAAAAATATCATTACTTGGCTCAACAGGTTTAGACTTTCTTAATCATCTAGAGTCGGTGATACTTTCCAGCTGTGAGGGAAGATAAGAAGTGCTTGTCTGTTTGGCCTTTTTTTGGAAAATAGGCTCCCAATGTCAGTTCAGGAATGTTTTTAAAATAGCAAGCTGTTCACCACAGGCTTACAAATGGATGGATCAGGACCTAACTGAATAAATGAGTTGGCTGCAGGGAAAGAATTGAAAGAGGAAAAGGAGGAGGGAAGAAAGAAGGGCATTTCCCAAGATGAATTAACATCTGTGAAATAAGACACTTCTAAATGTATGCTAATGGCCTAAATGTTTCCACATTCAATTAAGTAATAAGTCCCGAGTTGGCAATACCATCCCAAAACATTCATTTACTAAGTGAAGGCTCCACCGAGATAGGAAAGGCACCATAATGAACTGATGTGGGCAGTAAGACATGATAATGCCTACTTCAGAGGGAATTACCACTTTCATAATGCAATTTACAACAATAATTTAGTTGTTGGAAGGGATTTTTCCTCTTCATTATGACAGTGTAATTATGACTCTAGTGGCTCAGAACAATTTCAAGAGGAGCAAGTTACCAAAGCTTTTGTACTGAGTGTTCTCAGGCACTTTGCATACGGGGCTAAATGCTGCTTCTTTGATAAATTATAATCAAATGGAAGGTTCATATAGGACAGCAGCCTACTTAAAGCTCATCTTCCTTCACTGTATTCCACTTATGATGTACTTAATGTATTTTTTTTACTGTGTATTATTATTCATCCATTTGATTAAAAAAACCACAAAACATACCTACTGTAAATCAGCCTAGTTCAACAGCTATAACAAGCTCTGATATGGCTTTTTCCTTTACTGATGCTGATGCACCTTTATAGAACAGTCATTGTCACCATCCTTATTTACAGGTGGAGAATTGAAAGTATAGGAAGGCTGACTTGAGCATTGTGGTCTCTGACCCAGGCTGTCAGAGAGGTGGGAACAAATCAAAGGGTTTTTTGAGACCTTGTGTGGTGCCCATTGCCATAGTCAATGAAACTTTGCTCGTTTATTCCAGTTGTACCATTGACCTATTATGTAACTGCAACAAAGTGTAACAGATTTACAGGTATCTCCAAAAGAAACCCTTGTGGTGTGTGTCAGGCGTTGTTACAATAGAGCCAGGCTACTTTGCTATATCAATCCTGAGAACGTAAAAAGAACATTATTTCCAGGGCCTGCAACTAATAGCAGTGGCACCCAGTATTTGTCTGTGTCAGCATTGTAGGGTGGGTGACCCTGCAGATATTTCAGCTGTGTAGCCTGAGAATCTGTTGTTTATGTAGAATTGTATAGGTAGCTGATACTTGCTTGTTATTATGAGTGTAGGAGAACTGCTTATTTTGAACAGACTGAATTTTCTACAGCTATTTATCCCTAGCAGGTGTCTAGAATTTCTTTCAAAACTACATCTAAATGCAATAAAAGACCTTCTAGTGGCTACTCAAAGCTGTAAGCAATTTATTAAGCCATTTTCTTATAGAGAGTCTTTCATTTTTAGCTTTTGAACTTGAATGAGTGCATGTGAACTTGGAAATCATAGAATCATAAAATAGTTTGGGTTGGAAGAGACCTTAAAGATCATGTAGTTCCAAGCCCTCTGCCATGGGCAGGAACACCTCCCACTAGATCAGATTATTCAAAGCCACATCCAGCCTGGCCTTTGAACACTTCCAGGGATGGGACATCCACAACCTCTCTGGGCAACCTGTTCCCGTGCCTCACCACTGTCACAGTGAAGAACTTCTTCCTTACGTCTAATCTAAATCTACCCTCCTTCAGTTTAAAGCCATTACCCTTTGTGCTATTGCTACATGCCCTTGTAAAAAGTTCCTCTCCAGCTTTGTTAGGCCCCTTTAGGTATGGAAAGGCTGCTATAAGGGCTCCCTGGAGCCTTTTTGTCTCCATGCTGAACAATCCCAACTCTATCAGCCTGTCCTTATAGGGAAGATGCTCCAGCTTCCTGATCATCTCTGTGGCCCTCCTCTGGACCCACTCCAACAGGTCCATGTCCTTCTCAGGTTGGGGGCCTGAGAGGTGGACACAGTACTCCAGATGAGGTCTCACAAGAGCAGAGTAAAGGGGCAGAATCACCTCCTTCAATCTGCTGGCCATGCTACTTTTGATGCAACCAAGGATACGGTTGGGGCTTTCTGGGCTGCTAATGCACATTGCTGGGTCATGTTGAGCTTTTCATCAACCAGCATCTCCAAGCCCTTCTATGCAGGGCTGCTCTCAATCTATACTCTGCCCAGCCTGTATTTGCGCTTGGGATTGCCCCAGCCCGTGTGCAATGTACTTGGCCTTGTTGAACTTCATGAGGTTTGCATGGGCCACACCTCTCAAGCTTGTCCAGGATGGCCTCTATTCCCCCAGCATGTCAACTGCACCACGCAGCTCAGTGCCGATGGCACGCTTGCTGAGGGTGCACTCAATTCCACTGTCCATGTCCCTGGCAAAGATGTTAGACAACACCAGTCTCAACACCAATCCCCAAGGAACACCACTCGTCATCCTGCTTGATGGTTTGTGCCCCTGTGGGTTGCAGTCAGATATTTTTCTGTGTTTTCAGACCAGCCAGGCACTATTGTGTGCTCAGTGTCAGCAGTCTCTGTTTGGAATAACTGCTCCAGATTCAATATTAGTTGGTTTGTTTTTTTTTCCCCTGTAGTTGTCTTAGGAAGATTGTAAGACATGGCACATATTGCAGTGGTCTTGTGAGACAAACGCAGTGGGTGCAAGATAGTTTTTAATCTTTCTTTTTGTGAGAGACACTGTGTGATTGACTGTACATTTGTTTCTTTAGGCAATATTTGCAAAATCTTTTACAATTATGGCAAACTTTTCATCTTCATGTTGTGGTAGAGCTGGCTTTTTCTAGAAGCTGAACTGGATTTGCTGGAGCCTGGAAAGACAGCTCAGCTAAAACAAGAGCTATCTGCTCTGGTGAGGCATTTTGTTCAAGCTTGACATAAATAGCTTAAATGTAATGCATGCCCTTTTGTGCATCGCTGGCACTGTCACAGTCTGTGGGTGATTGACATCTCCATGAAGAGGAAAAGGATTTGGCAATTCATTCCTATCACAAGCCTGTTACTGATGGGGTATTTGTTTCCATAGGTGACTGCAATACCATATTAAAGTCAGGTACCAGTAACTTTGAAACTGTGTCAGAGTTGTCTCCTGATGTGTCTGGATGTCACTTGAAAAAAATCTTGTGTGTATGGAGCATATAATTCATTCACAGAGGTGCTGACAAGAAACTTTTAAGCCCTTGGTAGTCAAACTAGAAGATGTTTTTTGCGGGACTGTAATGAATTAGGAAGAACTGAAAATTAATAGTATGTGATTATCAGATGCCTTGTATTGCTTAAAGCTAAAATAAATACTAAATGAAAAGAAAATTAGTAGATAAAAAGGACTTCTGCATTTATAAGGCTCTTTATCTTTAGGTTCCATAGTTTTAGGTTTCATGTTTATTTTACAAAACTCTGACTCCATTTTGTGGTCAGGTGAGGTGACACCAGAAAGAACTGGGACTAAATTGCCCAGTGTCAATCAACAGGAGAGCTGACTGTTTTCCTTTTACGCAGTGTTAGGATGCCTTACAGCCTCCCTGTTTGGTATATTAAACACACTGGCAGGTTTTGAAGATAGGTCAGACAGTACATGGGGAATAGCTAGGAATTTTCTCCTTTTGTGATTTAATAGACTCTTTTGCTCTGTTTGCCCTCTAAGGGAACCAGTAGATTTAATATCCAATTTCTCTCATCTGCCATCAGAATGCAAATGTGATGCCAGATGAATATACTTTCAAGAATACTTAACCTAATGGGCATGTAAAGCCTAGTGATTATCAGTTGTTTGTCTGCTCTCTTATGTAATTGTTTTCTGTAATAGGTACAGGCCACACACTGAGACATCTTAGCGCGGGCCGGTAACAGATTTCCGTGTAGCTTCGCCTGCTCTTACAGTGGAACCAAACAAAGAAATGCAACATATCCAGCCATTTCCAGTGCCTTGCAAATACTAATTGGAATACACAGATTTGAACACATAACCATGTTAATAATAAAAATTTAGCATTTAACCCACCTGTGTCCCAACATGGGTAGCAACAATGACGAGCTTTTAATACTATGTGCCACACAGATGTTGAAAGAGCAGGCAGCGCTTTGTGGTTGATACAGAAAGGATGCAGCCATCTGCTTCTGACCCTCATAAGCCCCTGAGCTTGTACGCACAAAAGAGACATGTAAAACTAAAACAGTTCATTGAAGTTCAGAAAGTTCATTAGTGTCAAATTTGATAACCATGATAAAAGACAAAGTTAAGAGAACAGCAACAAAGAGCCGAACTAGAAGTGAGCTGTCTGGTTCCCTAACTGCATGAGGCAAGAGTGCTCATGTTAAAGCCTTTTGGAACAATTAACTGTGGAAGCTTGAGCTGGGGATGGACATAAATACAACAGCATGTGTTATATTTCATTGTATATGTTTTTATTAAGAGTGCCAATATAGTGCTGCATTTTTTTGACTTTTTTTTTTCCATGGGCTGAAATATTTCAGGAGAGCTCAGATGCAAACTGGCAAGCTGCTGTTATCGATTCAATTTCTATTCTTTTAAAGTGAGTTTGAGTAATAAACTGCATTCTCTTAGGGTTGTGGTTCCAAAAGCGAGGATAGGGTTATGATAGGGCAGAAAGTGGGGCTCAGAGACACCCTCCAAGGGAAGCCTTCTTCCAAAAGCAGTCCTGTGCCTGGGGAATGCATGAGTCTTACTGTAGGTTTGGGGTTAGGCGTGAGTATGTCTTTTACTGGGCAGAGCTGGGTCCATTCCCACTCAGAACTTCATAACTGAGTCTTTTTTTTTTTTTTTTTTTCCTTACTTGTGCTAAGTATGGATGGTGCATGAGTTAGCATCAAGCCTGGCCCCAGAGGAAGCTGGAACAAGAAGGATAGAGCTCCTGCATAACAGCTGGGGCTGGGGCATCCCCACCAACTGAAGAGCACTGGGGCTTCCACTGGCGAGAGAAACTCACAGATTTGGCTGAAACCCCAGCACCAGCTTTCAGTGTCTGTGACTGCTGAAAGACCAATGTTGATTGCAGAGCTATCAAAATGAGTTTTGTACTTGAGAGATGCCTCGCTGCTACAGCGCTGACATTTCACAGATTCGCAGCACTGGGTTGTAGCTTCTCTTCCAGTTGGACAAGTTGCGGTTTGGCACATTCTCTAAGCAGTCCTCATATTGCAGTGTTTTCTTTTGCCACCCATCCTTGCCTGTTCGTATAATTTAGCATAATTAGGGTTATGCTTGATATTCCAAAGCACTTTAATGGATAATTTTCTTCAGAGTATTTGTAAATGAATCCCCTTTGAGAGCTGTTTGCATCTTTAGGTGCTCAAGATCTCAATGACAAGTGAATTGGTGCTAAAACAGCAACGCTACTATATTCAAGTCAGGTTTCCTCACCTTGAGGCTACATCCATGAGGGGTTTAGGAAAAGAGAGGTTATAATTTGCTTTTGCAGAAATTTCTGGGGACTGCAGTGTTCTACCTGGGGCTAAGTGACATTCTAAGAGCTGTGAAATCTCTTGCTGGCTTTGAAAGTACAAAGGAAAAGTCACAGACATCACTTCAGCTTGAACCCTGCAGAGGAATGAAAAGTCCCGTTCTACAGAGCATTCTACAGGAGGGGCGGGTGTGTCAGTGAGGGGCTCTGGCAGGCACTTACTGGCTGTTGTGTAATAACTGCTGCACAGGAGGGCTGAGGAGCTCTTTGGGGCTTCGTGTCATTGTTTCTTTGCTGTGCAGGGGATTCATTTTTGCCAGTGTTTTTGCTCTTCAAAAGTTACCTTCACAAATTGATGTACGTCTTCTTACACAGCTCATATACTCCCACAGCATAATTTTTATGTCTCCTCAAAGTCGTGTGTGAATATTTCCACATCCGTAGCACTATTTGATTTTTCTCGGCTCTTTGGAAGTGAGCTGCATTACAGAAGTACAAACAATGCAATCCTGAAGAGAGGAGTTGCCCAGGTCTCAGAAATAATTGAGCATAGATACTTAGATAGAAATTCAAAATCCCCTTAGTTCATAGCTACCACAAAGTTCATAGCTGCCTAGAGCTGAAAAATATAAAGTTACTTTGGCACCTCGTGCAGCTTTTGCATATGCTCTGATCTGTAACAACTTTGATTTGGGGTGGGAACCCAATAGGTGATTCAGCTTCTGGAAGCAATATGAAATGGCAGGAGGAATTAATTACAAAGAGTAAAAGTTCTGAGTTCTGTGGTCTGAGTATTTCTGATCATTACTAAAAGATCTGAATTGTTAAACCAAACACTCATGGGTTATTTTTCGCCTGATATGGGATCTACGGTCTAAGAAAGCCTTTGGGTAGATGACGCACTTGGAACAGAAGACATAATGCAGTGATGAAGCTGATCTCGGCACAAAGTTCAGCAGACACAAGCCGTGTCTTCAGAGCCACCAGCAGTGATGGTGGTACTGTTCCAACTCGGTGCCACCAAATAGAGCAATTGCTGGAACAGTTGCCTAATAAAAGATGTACATGAAGCAGAGGGTTATGTACCCACTGCTCTTGTGCAGCTGGATCGCTGTCTGTAAAGGGCTGCCAGCATAAACTGTGTCTAATCTCAGCATCGGGTGTGCATTGCTGAGTGTTTGGGATCCTGGCTGGGGTGTGCTGTGGTTTCCTTCCTGATCACACATCTGGTTTTCCTTCTTTGCAGGAGCAGTCACAAGAGTGAGCTAGTACATACCTAGGTCTTGTCCCAGAAGAAATTCAAGTGCAGATGGAGCACTCAGAAGTAGGAGCTTGAAAGTGTTCCCTGGTCTCTTGGTTTTGAAACAGCTAGTGATACCTATTTAAGTGCTGTAGAGCGATCTGGGTCAGAAAAAGGATTTCAGATTGCCTTCAGTGTTTCCTTTTGTCTGGTTTAGTCATCTTTATGCAGAGCACTAGGTGCTGGGAACGCCATGCTGAAGGGAGTAACTCTGCCCTTTTACAAGGAACTAAGGTATCTAATTGAGTCCATAAATGTAACTCCTCCATCACTCCCTGAAAAGTTAGTTGCAGTAATGCTCATGGATTTTTCAGCTCAGCAACCTAAAGTTGAAAATGAGCTGCAATATGCATTTAAGAAGCTATATTTTCTAAGTGATTAGATCTCACTGAATCTGCATGGCAGCATGTCATCAGTAACAAGCCCAGTTCCTTAGAATACTCTTATTTATGACTGACCAATGTACCCTCATCTGTCATCACTCCACTCATAGAATCTGTTTTCTAAATAAAACCACAACTTAACCATATGCTTGACAGAATTCTGTAGCAGCTTTAGTGCATTTTTCACTCTGCTGTATACATCAGTCCACACTCAGTTTGAAAGTCTGTTCTTTATTACTGTTGTAACTCGGCTGGGCCATTCATATCCTGTGGGTATGAAGAGAACAGCCATTTAGGTTCAGTATTGTCCAGTGACAGAGTATAGGGGGCCACGTTCAAAATCCAGAAGAGATGCGTTACCTTTCCTTTACAATCATTGTAGTTTAACGGTTTGAGATTTGCAGAGAATTGTTTCATATACCTTACAGTATATTGTCTCTTTTTTCCTCTTATTGGCAATCAATATTTTATGGGATGAAACAGAAGCAAGTTGTTCAGACATTGAATTTCTCTTTGGCTTAGCCAGCATAAAAACAGAGGCTGGGTACAATGCTCCTGTGATACAACGATTTAATCTTTGAATAATATGTTGTCGTCTGATAAGGGGAATTAAAACCTGGCCAGCTGCCATACAAAACTCAGCAAGCTACCACTAACTGTGGTTCATAGGGAACGGTTGGCTTGAAGTAAAAACAAACAGATATATAAAGTGTCTTCCTCACTGTTTCTGTATTATAGTCCCAATAAAATGGACTTCATTTCAGACGTGTGTCGGAATAGCTATGTGTTTCTTGGAGCTGGTAACTGAAGTCAAAAGAACTGATTGTCCGAAGTCTTAATAGTCTTAGGAAGAGAAAAATGGTGTTGCACCAAGGTAGAAAAAGAGACCTCATTCTGTTCCAGTCACTTACACATGCTTTGCAAATGGAAGTCATTAGGCTAGACTGCAGCTGGACTCAGAGTAGGATACAACGTGGGTTTGGCATCTGAATGCGCTTTGTTTAGATTCTGGGTTTGGGATTTTTTTTTTCTTTTTAATTCAAGGGTAGTGCTTTCGGAGTGCTTTCCAGCACCTAAGTGACTTTGTAGCCTAGATCCTGTGGATCGCTAGTGGTACTGTTTCCTTGGAGTTTCGCAGCTCCTGAAATTGTTACGGAAATGGTACATCTCAGGGTGGAGACAGTGTAGTTGGGAGTGATTATCTGTACAGATGCTTTCAGCTTTGCTTCTGAATGTTACCAACAAAGGACCGCATAGATCTGAGCCTGATGACTGACAGTCAGAGAGCCAGCATTGGTAGGACCCCATTTGTTGAAGAACTGAACGTATGTGATTTACTTTTCAATATATCAATACCTTTTAGAAATTTTTGAAGATTTCAAAAATCAGTTAGGAAAACTTAGGAACTTGTAGTCTACTATTTAACAGAGGGAAATGTTATCATCAATGTCAATTCATCATCATAGTCTGGGGGCTCCTGCAGTATAAACCGCAGTAACAGACCTCCATGGGGTTCTGATGAGTACGTCGTAGTGACACAAAGAAAATACACATCGGATATCCTTGGGACCAAAACACTTTTACTTATTTGACAATAAAAATTAGTCTTATGTAGATATTATTTATATTGTGATATTAAGAAATAATCTGTTTCAAGCAGAATGCAAAATTAGAGTTTCTCTATTTAGTGATAGGTAATTTAAAAATAGGTTTATAATGGGAAAGATTAATTTAGTGAAGTGACAATAATTTTCAAATAATAATATGCTTATTCTTAATATATGTAGTGCCATCTCTTCTACATTCCTTTGTGTATAGTAAGTGCCCCCTTCTTTTTATCTTATGTAAATTATGCACTACCTTGCATTGTCAAAAATTGCGCTTTAATAAGCAGTAATTAGTAACTACATGGCAAAGTCCTATCTTTAATGGCCTGGTAGCAATGCAAGAAAGGTTGGGCAGCAGCATTAGAACAGGTCCTTTCCTCTGGAGTGCAAACTGGAGACAGCCTGTGAACGTTTTTATTGAATACAAAGGCCTTAAAAACATCCTATCGCTCTGAAGATACAGAATTGCCAGAAACCTTTTCCTGAAAAGGGAACTGCAGAAATGACAAGGATGGATTCATGTGTTTAGCAGGTGAGCTAAGGGTTTTGGTTTTGTTTTGTTTTTGCAAAAGCAAATCAAAGTGCAAAATTCTTATTTAGATGAGTGAATTTTGGGAAGCTTTAATACCTTAGGAAAGCTAATAGATGTGGTACCTCTCAGGGTTTAAAGAATGAATGGTGCCTCCTGTTTCCATGGGAAATTTATAAGATCAATTATACACATCTGCTTTTGAGAAGATGTAGGAAATTGTTCAGAGGTTTTACAGGTGTCTCAAAACTACCGGTGAAAATGAAGTACGTTCTGGAAGCAGCATGGCTTATTTTGAGATATATTATGGATGCTTCAAGTGTTGCCAACCTTGAATAAATCATTTCACATATTTTAACTACCTGTCTAGGAATCTTGAAATGAGAAATAGACCTAATAAATTTATTGTGCAGAACAGGAAGCAAATATGTTTATTAACCCTTTGATTTCTGAACGCATCTTGCTGAGCAAAGCCATGTGATTTAATACAGCTTTGCAGTATGTTGTTGTTTCACCAGTATCTTAAAATAAACTTATACGCAATGAACCTGAGCTGTCCTCAGTGGTCATTGAAATCAATGGGCAGTTTTCTAGCAATAGCAATGTCAGCTTTACAATGCAGTGCTATCGAGTAAAAGCCTTTTGCTGTTCTTCTGGTCCTAGAGCTTATTTTGCACGGGACTGCTTTCTCATTGCAAGCTAGCAGAGTTTTGAAGCAGCTCCAGTTTGTGTCAAGAGCAACAGCCAGAATTTCTGAAGGGATTTCTAAGGAAGCCAGAAGGAAATTAGTGGACTGAGATGTTCCTTGATTATAAGTAAACATCCTATTTTTGAGTGAATACTAAAAGGAAGAGACAAGAGATGAGAAATTATGAACATGGAATGGAGATGGTATGGAAAGCACCTGGGGAACAAGTGAGAGTTAGGCTTGCAAATTCCAGAGCAGGCAAAAGCACACCAAAATAGTAGTTCTGTACATTTAGGGAAGTGGGATTTGGATACTCCCTGAAAAAACTACAAGGAATGCATTACAGAACTTGAGGGCTGGTATAAAACTGCATAAACTTTGTGGGTGCAGGGGTTCCATCTAATCTATGTTCCTCTGTGATCTTACCCGTGAGAAGCTGGATTAGAAACGCACATTTGCAAATGTGAAAATTCATCTTGGATATCTTGTTCTGGAGTATATTTCTGTGAGAGACAAGAGTGGATTTTGGGAAGAACAGTTAGCTCATCGCACACAAGAACACTATAGTCTAACTTGACTGACTCTGCTTTTTTTAATCAAGTGTGTGACAGAAGAAACCTGCTAGGAACTAGTCTTTATTTCAGGTGCATGGCCTCATCCAAACCTTCTTTGGCACTTGCTTTGCACAGGATGGTACAGATAATGTTTTTTTTCTGTAAATATTTCTTTCAAAGGAGCAGTACAGAAGTGATCTTTTCCTTAAGAGCTTTGCTGGCACCCTGCTTTATGTCACTGTAATAGTCACTTCCTTGGCATACCCTGGGCTATGGTGAAGTGATCCCAGTTTCTCTATTTCTCTTCCAAAAGCGAGTGATAGTATAGTTGTAGGAGCATGGCATACCGAGGATAGCAGAGCTCATTTTCTCTCCTTCTGTTCCAGTTTGGGGAAATTGTCTGCTATGATGCCATTAAAAAAACAGTGCCGTGACTGCAGGGTAAAGTGGTTCTGGGTGCAGAGCCTCTGTGAGTCAGAAGGAAGGCCACCTACCTCTTAAATACCCACCAAAGCCTGATGAGTTTTCTTTCTATTACTATTGGCTTGATGAAACTTTATTTTTGACCTTTGGAAGTACAATAGCCTGATGAGACTTTGTAGCTTCTTTGCTTTCAAAGTGACTTCACAGAACATGAAAAATCAGTAAGAGGAACATTTCTGATACCTTGCTTGAATTAATTCCGATCGGACTTACAGGCAGTTTCATTCAAATCAGACAGTGCAGATGAGAGCTGGCAATTTGCATAGACATAGCAATTCGGAGAGGGGATGCAGAAGAGCTTTTTAAAATCCCCAAGGAGTGCATGTCCTCAGTCTCAGAGTGTGGGTAAAATCCAGGAAATTCTGAATTCTTCATTCTTTTAAAGTCTATCTCTCTTGTTTACTCAAGTCCAATTATTCACAACTAAAAACATCCTGTTATATCATGGGGTAAACCGTTATGCTTGTCAGCAGTGTTGGGAAATTAATGAACATCTGAAAATGTGAATCTACCATATTGCTGTATTCTCTTTAGTTTGAGTACTTACTGCGAGTAACATTTTGAAGACCAGGTTTCTTTTTAACTTCCAAAGAGATTAATATGAAGTATTGAAATAATGCACTAAAATCCTATTTTAAATAGGGTTCTGTTACTTTAAATTATCTTATAGTGTGAATTTATGTTGTCTAAGGTTGCATTTAGCCATCTTTGTTTTTCACCAGGTGAGTCTTTTCCTGCATCACCAGTATCAGTAGCATTTAGCTTCTTTTATTTAATCCATTATTCCAAGCAGAGCACATCTCAAGACAGTGTTATGGCACTGATCAGTCAATGCATAACCAAACACGATAATGCCTCTGATACTCAGTAATGTCATACTGAGTGACCCAGTTTCCAAATTTCAGTCTAATTTTGTGCTGCTTCAAGGACAAACTTAATGAACATTTGACATCAGGTAATTCATTCTAACACTATATACCAGAGCTTATTGCCTAGCTGCTAATATAAGTAGGATTTTCTAACAGCACTACCTAGTATTTGGCTCTCCAATGCTGTTCGTAGCTCTTCTTCCCTTCAGAATGTCTTTTTTTTTCTGTCTGGCTGGAGTGGAAGTTAATTAGTGTACCCTCCTACACTGTTGCAGTACATACATATGTATAGGGATAACTCTGTCAGAAACAGAGTTTCCTAGAGGGAAGGTCTTCAAATTAGCCTTCAGAAAGGCCTGTCAGTGTTTTTTGGTTTGGGTTTTTTTTTTTTAGTGTGTACCCTTTTAGTAAATCTCCTCTAGCAGTCACACTCCCTGACTTCCAGACAGATATTTTTGGAAATGGAAAAAGTTCCTTATGTAGCAAAACCTTGGGGCTGCTTTAGTGCCCCTTGTAGCTACGATTCTCTGCTTCTGTTGGAAATACCCACCTTGAGTCTGTTCTGTGCAGAACACAGTGCTGTGTGCCAGATCTTGCACCAGAGACCCGGGGTGCCCGTGACAGCTGCTAATGTAGCTGATACAAAAGTCTGTTCTCAACACTAGAGCAAGGAACTTCCAAAACAAAGAATATGAGGTGTCAGGGCTTTTTGCTTAGGAAAGCACCTCTCCAAAGGAGGCTGCCCACAGGCTCCAATCCCCATGGGCTGGGTGGAGAGTAGGATGTTACATGTAGCAACTGGTGGATTTATGCCATCTTTCCCCAAACTAGTCCAGTTAAAAGTAGCTCTTGATGATGTTTTTAATATTAAGAAATAGTTATTCCTAAAACACGATAGGAAGTTTTTGAGATATAGCTGAATTACAAGCTTTGCCGTGTATTTTGTACAATCCTAATGGACTGTAATCCTTATAATATGACAGGTTTATAGCTGAGATTACTAAAATATTTACCCCCAGCTTCTTTCTCTAATACATTCATTTTCTCTCTTAAGTGAAAGCAGTAAATCAACAGAAAAATAGGGATTTTTTTTTTTTTTTAAATCAATCTGTTATCAGCATCCAGCACTTCAGCCAACATACAACATTGTTTTTTCCCTATTTCCTAACCAGGGAAGGCAGTTCCAAGGGAATCTTTGTGGCTACAGAGAGGCCTTTTTGTTTTTATAACACTCTGTGCCACAACATCTTTTGTTTCCACAGCCCCACGTTGACCTTTTTCAACTCTACATAGTCACCTCAAAGTCCCCAGTATTGGGGCTCTTTCTGTGCACCCCACTACAGCACATTAATAAAGAATAGATTTAAATACTTGAACCAGTTGCCACTGCCTCCCCCTGACCCTTTGGCATGCATAGTTGTATTTATTGTTCGAATACGCTCTTTTCTTGCAGCACGTGTGCCATGTCATCACGTTTTCTCACAGTGGGACCCCTGATGGCAGGGGCTGCTGTTTAATTGGTCTCTCTACAAACTGCCTCGAGTTGCAAAGGCAGTTGTTCAAAGGAATATGCAATAGAGTGTGACGCATGCAGAGCTACCTTTATTGTGGACTTGAAATAGGTCTTCAAAGAAGACTTTCTGTATAAAGAATGTGTGCAAAATGGCTCATGAAGTGCTAATTTCAGTGCAGTCGAATGAACTGTGGACCGAATTCTTCATTGTTGTGTTTATTGATTCATCATTTACTTCTCTGCAATGTGGGAATAAAACAGTGTGATTTTCAGGATGATAGCACCGTGTGCAGTTTTTGTGAGGGAAAAATTCCAGCTACAGCTGGAAAAATGTTCTTTATGAAACAGATGTCTGCCTCTCCCCTGCTTTAACTCATTAAAAAACAAAAAACCCTTAACCAGACTGAAAGGTGAGTGGTATCTGTGACTTTACTTTTCACCAATTACCTAGAAATGCCTTGATCTAGAACCCAAGTGGGGATGGGCCAGCTCTGCTCTTGCACTAGAAATACTGTATCAGGGATCCCAGAGATGAAGGTACTTTCCTTTCAAATCAGCACAGCTCCATTGCCCCGTTGTCATCTGTGGGACCTTTATCTCAACTCTCAAATAAATATAAATCTAGAGTTAACTTCTGTCTGTTGTGTTGGAAAGCTCAATTAGGTTTTGCAGTTTTTTCAGTACTGTGAATGTTAACCCAGTTATCAAAATACCAACACATGTTGTATTTTGCCAACTTAAGTGCCTGTGATGTTTCAATGGGCCACAAAGCTACGTTGTGGCTTCTACAGAGATTTTCATGGGAATAGAACATACTGAACATCTCAGAGTAGTTACTGTGAAGACAAATCTTGACCACGGCAAGAGGGGACAGTACATGTCCCAGACTTTCTTCGGTGCAGTCAGGAGGAGACTGGTGCATGTGGCTGAAACCAAGAATCTTTTTTTGCACGTTAATTTTGATCACACGTCTATAAAAATGGTCACCCCCTCCCAACAGGCTTCAGTTTGTGAGTGCACATCCACTTGGCAAAAGCTCAGGAGTTAATTGATCCGAGATGGAGCAAAGCAAACAGGCGCTGGGGTTTTACTGGATCTGAGCATGCCTCAGTCCCTGGGCAGACTGTTGATTTCTGTCTCACTACAACCGTCTGGGTTTCCTATGCCGAATGGTAGCGTTATGCTGTGTTGTAAAATCCTTTCTAACAGGAGCGTGGGGATTCCTGAAACCGTAGCTCACATTTCTTCTGGCTTAAAGAATAAGGGAAAGTCAATGTCTGATAAACTTACAGTTTAAGTTATTTTCCTGGGCTCCCTTTCTGCAGTTTTTCTCTCTCCATCAAGGTTTCTTCAGCCTGCATGTATTCACCCCTCTGAGCACTTTAGCATCTAGCCATTTTATCCATTATGTTGATGGTTTTGTTGCCTGACAAAACAGCTTGTGGATTTTGTCCTACCAGCTGGTAGCCAGGGATACAACCTTTTTACTTTGAAAAACAGCTGCCTAGTGGCCACTTCTGCCTAGAGAATTTTTAAAAGTGGCAAATTATTTAGTGTTAACATCTTTGGCTGATTGCTACTCGGCTTTTGCTGCACAAGTAGAAAATGTCAGTCATTGCCACAAGTAAGATCCCTGTATGTCAGCTCACAAAAACCACTATTTTCAAAAGAGCAATCTGCTTCCAAAAATTGTCACATTAAACCTGATGTCTCAAGCTACCAAGTTTTAATATTTAAAAAAAAAAGAAAGATATATGTACACTGTAATTCTTGCTCAGTTTATATTTTAAGTTCCCATATTCTGTTTGATGACATCTAGCTTTGACCACCCACAGGTGGACATTAGGGGGTTCTCCCATGTTTGAATTCCACAGTAGGGTTGTTAGAACAATTGTATGCTTTGATGAGAAGTCTCTAGCTCCTTCTCATCTTTCTTATATTAAAATGCACAAATAGAAAAAACCAGTCCAAGGATATGCATAAAATTTGAGGCTGAGAGGAGATGCAATTACTAGTTTTTCAGGATTTGTATGTGGAGAGGATTACCGCCTGCCTTTGTGTTCCTGCAAAATAGCTCTGTCTTGGAGAGCAATCGACAGGCAGGTTTTTGTGTAATTCCAAGTGATCTCTGCTTCTGCTTGCTTGGATCAGCCAAGCCCTCTTCTAAGGCTCTTCCAGTATTAAAATCATAACCATAAATGTGCTCTGACATGCACTCGGGCAGCTGGATACAGACAATGTTGCATGTACCCTATATTAAGGACACAGAATAATTTTGGGCAGTGTCATTTTTGTATTAATTGAACTCCCTTCTGCATCAGTGGCTTCATTGAGCTATTAGGGGTTTGCCTGCAGCAGATCTCCTTGCTATTATTTAGCAAATGTTGCTTTGGTAGCCACTCGTGCAGATGATGGAAAGGTGGTTAAATACATCAGTATAGATGTATAGTGGTGCAGCCGGAGTTTTTATGTATATATCAAAAAATCCTATTTGAATTGCTTAGTGAGTATCTGTTTTATGCCTATAGCGACTCTTTGGAGCAATGCAGGCTTTTTTTCCCTATTAAAGAACCTGAACCTTTTATTTATACACTTATTTTACATTTTCTTACAGTAGACCTGATTCTGTAAACCTTAAGTAATGTCATTAGGAGTCATCGGAATCGCTCCCACGAGTGAGGAAACACCTTTATGAAAGAGGATTTGCAGGCTCAGGATTTTTCCAGCAAAAATTTTTATATGCTGTTTTTCTGTGTCTCTGATGCTATTCTTTGAACATCTGACATATATGCCATTGAATGAAGGACAAACACAGCACATACAGATCCATGGGTCTTTTAAAAAATTTTTGGACAAGTTCATGTCACGGGTACAACTTGCTGCAAAAATCACTTCTGTGTTAGTTCTTAGAGGAAGCTGCATATAGGCAATGAATGAGAGAATTATTGCATAAAAGAAGTATTCACAATTTCTGTGATGTCCGGAAAATTATGTTATCTGCAGCTGTGAGAAGTTGCTAGGGAACAGTGCTAACTCATTTTCACTGATCGGCCCTCGTTAGCACTGCGAGGTAATACTCTCCTTCATTGCTCAGTGATACTGCTATTTCATTTTGCATTAGGATGTGATTTGGAGATACCTTGGAACGGTCCTGCTTACAAAGTTTGAAATAAACTTTCTAGTGAAGAACCTTCTTTAGAGGACCTCCAAGCACCAAACCCTTCACCAAGAGTGCCATGAGTTTCAAGGGCTCACTTTGAAGAACTGAAAGGGCAGATTCAGCGTTAAGCACTGGGGCTGCAGGAGGTGGGAGGAGTATTAGGCTCACAAAGCGTTTGTGCAGTTGAGTCTCTCCAGGAGAGGAGAGGAACATTTGGAGCTTCTTTTGAGATTAACATACTTATCTGCATTTATGATACTGTTGTGATTGCTAATGCATTTTAGCCTCAGCCTTGAAGCATTGCTTTAGGGTGCACGCTCTTTTTCACTGAACATGAGGCAGCTGGTAGTCACATCAAAGACAGTTTGGGTGGTGGCTGTTGGCCTGCTTGATAAGTCAAAGTTCTTGTGGTTTTGTTAGCTGCTTCCCTCTATTCAAATCTTCTGAAAAGGTGATTAGCCAGGTCATAGCTCTGGAGTAGAATCTGCATCTCTCAACAATTGTGTCTTAATTGTGTGACTTCAAAATGAAAAGGTCTTGCACCAGATACTGCTTACCAATGCCATTGCTTCTTGGTATATACATAGAATATATAGCTCTATTCCTATTTCTGCACAGTTTGTTTTGGAGGAGTCATACTGCACCATTCACCAGCCATGTCTTCTTGATTCACTGTGCTCCTAACGTTCTCAGCCAATGTAAGTGAATCCAGAAGAATTTCTCCACTTGTTGCCTGCCCACTCAGCAGAAGAATATATGTACACACACATGCATGCACATATAGATGTCCCTACAGCACTTAAAAAATGGTTTCATTGTTCTATGCTTTGTTTTACACCACCTGCAATGGATAACTGGATAATCCTTCGCCACACACAGCTGGTGGTCTAGGTGGTTCTCTGGGGGTTGCTCACAACCAACTTCACTCACATGCTTCTTTTAGTATGGTAGCTGTTTCCTACCATGTTTTCCACCTGAGAAATGGGGCAAATGGCACTGTTTTTCACTGCACAGAGTCCCCAGTACTGTGCTAGTTTTCCTATCCTTTCTGAAATCTCATTTTTAAAAAGTGTTGGTTGCGCAGGCTGTATTGTTAGCAGCTTTGCTGATACTTGGCCAGGGAGGGATGGGTTGCATTGTTTTGTTTTTACAAGCAGTTTAGAAAGATATGTTTCAGAACCTGCATCATATTTTTGCATTCATTTTGGAAACCGTAGTTGGAAACAGTCCACAGGGCTCCCAACCACTTTAAATCAGCAGGCAGCACTATTTATCTTTGTCTTTCATTTGTGTAAACAAACACCTTCCTTCCCACCCTTGAATACATAAATATTTTGTTTTGTTTAGTATTGTTACTCATTATTGCCCAATTATTCATTCCTGTAGGAGAAAGTGCCATACAGCTGGGAGAGGTGACAGCCAGTGTTACAACACTGCATTTGCTGAGTAGCTTGGAGTAAAAAGAAATTGTGGATTATCTCCTCACCTTGACCTCTAACTATTAACCTTAAGACCGTATCTCCTCTTAAACATCTCTGTGCTTCTTTCATAATTCCTTTTGAGATGTGGCTCTGGGCAGGAGAGCCAGAAGACACTAATAGCTCCTTAGAACATGGCTAACAGTAACATTGCCATGTGGAACAGTGGTATCTTACCTCTCGTATTACTGAGATTTTGCCTGCTAGTAGCATACATTTCAGTAGTGCCACTTCAGGTTACAAAATCTGCTATTTTCCTCTTTCTCACTGCTTTGCCGCTTATTTGACATCATGTACAGTCCGCAAGATTAAATGAGCAGAAGGGTCCACTAGCCAGACTGCTGGCTGACACAGACATGAAGGTTATGAAAAACCTGTTTCTAACTTTCCCTTGGTGTTGGAAGGCCCAAGATGACCTGCTCCTGAGGCCTCTGGGCAGGCCCAGTGCTATTCACATACTCGTATAACTCCTGAGGGTTTCTTTGTGAGCTCTAAATCAGAGTCTTTCTAAAACAAAGAGATCCAGTTCTGCAGGCCGTGAAAGGTTCTGGTTCCTACTGAGGATCGGGCTCTCTCATGGCTCGTTCAGTAAGCACGTAAAGGCCAGAGCTACAAATTCTGTATGTTTCTGCTTTAAAACTGATTTGTATGCGTTCTTTCCTTTCAATTCTCCAGAGACTTGTGCATTTTATATCTTGCAAAACATGTTTTTAATACGGACTTTCTTTTTTGAAAGCCACAGGAATAAAATCTAATCTGTGTGTGTAATGCGTGCACGTATACATATGTATGCAACCGTGTGCGTACACGAACTGGAAGCACAACAGGCAATTTTGGCAAGTCCAAGAGATACATATTACAAAGATCTATTTTAAACTCCTGGTATGCACCATTCAACTTTTGAAGCCTAAATAGGTCTTGTGCCCTTCCACTAATTAAAGCTTGTTATAAATCCACCTGGGCTGTGGATTTATATCTCCGTTTTGAATAAGGGTGGTTTAGTGTCTGGCTGGAATGATTTTTCCTCCTGAAATGTTAATTAGATGGAGAACATGTTATGCTTTGGAAAAGCTGTGTTGCAAACCCATAGATAAACAGATTGATTTAATTTTAATCTGCTTTCATGGTGATGCATAATGATAACTGGTTTCTGTCTCACAGGGCTGAAAACCACAGACCTTAATAAGAGTTTGTGGGTATATTATACAGCTTTAAATAGCTTATGTTGTGCTAGACTGCTTTCTATAAATTATTCTAACTCCATCAGTATCTCAGGGACTCCCGATTCTCTTCTGCTGTGGATTTTCAATCAGTGAAACTATTAGTGTAATCTGAAGAAACTTCAAGGCATCTCCTCTGAAAACAACTGACAACACTGGTTTGTACATGAAGTATTCAATGGGGAAGGCAAAACAAAAGAAGTCTTAAGAAGCCATCTCTGTACATTAAATCCAGGCATCCAAATCCTACCTTTTATAAGCCATGCCAAAATTGATTTTGAAATTAAAAGCCAGAAATTCAGATGGTTAGTATGGAGTATCTTACTACACGACCTTATGTTTTTGTGATACATCATTCCTGTTGCGCTCAGAAAGCTGTGATTTTGTTTAGTCCGTTCTAAAGCAGTTTGTTTAAATAGGCCCTTCTCAAATACAGATCTTTTAATTCTAAGTGTTTCAACTATGAAGACTTTTTCCTGATAGGGAAAACTTTTTTTCTTTTTTTAATGGTCTTTATTTTTTCAGGGGTTCACGATACGTACAAATCCAGAAAGCCTTTGTACACTTTGTTTTCATCCACTCGCTGCAAATAAGCTTTAAGTCTAACAAAAACAGGCTGAGTTCTGTCTGTTTTGTCAATGACAGACACATTATAATTCTGACTGATATTCAAAGAAATGAATCTCTTTCAGGATCAAATTCTGTCCTATATTAGCCTCAGCCATAAAAAGCAATGAAACTGCAGAGGGAGGCAAAAGAAGAGTATGGCCTTAAAGTGTATAAATTTAGCATCACCCTGATATTGTAGATAAAATTAGAAGTGGAAATGCTAGGTACACAAATTCCAACCAGTCCTCCTTGCACTGTGGAGTGGTTCATTTGATCAGCTTTGTTTATATAAGAAATGTTCCCTGGGCCAGTCTTTGTAAGTCAATAGGAAAAAAAGGCTTTTGCAAAAGGAAGTGACCAATACACTCTGATTCCTCATTTGCTAAAAGACCCCTCCACAGTAACGCAAGTTCCAGCACTAGCTGACGTGGAAGAATTGGCAGCTTCTGATACCGAGAAGCTCTAATTTACTGGGGAGAGTCTGCCCCAAGTATGGATTTTCAGGGAGACTGGAAAGACAGAGGAGCCTGCTCTCCACTGAATTACCTCTGGATTTTACTTTCACTAGGAAGCTTGGTTCCATGCTTCATCTTCTTTCACTTCTGTTTTGTCTGGTGTGCTCTCTAACACACTTAATTCTCATTCCAGTGCTATTCATGAGCTTACTAGCTTTTCTGGCATTCACAAAACCTGTCTTTCCTGCGTTGTCCTTAATTTTGGTACACCAGAATTAAAAAGAAGCCTCTCCTGAAGTCAAGGCAGAAAATTTGTTGCCGTTTTCCATTGCTGTCTGATGTTTCAGTGTATTTTAATATGATTCTTCAATCACAGAGAGCTGCAGGTGCAGCACATGCAGTGTAAGGTAAGAAATGGGTCACTACCACGTAAGCATCCCAGGATTCCCAGGAAGACAGCTTAAGTTATATTGTTTCCCTTGGGTTTAGGTCATCTCTCTGAACTTGTTGAGAGTAACCAAAATAAAAATGGTAAGTCTGAAGGATGATGGTTGGCAGTAGCACATGCTTCTTTTCCCATGCTTGAAAAGAGAACAGAACTGGTCCTGGGGTTGCTCAGCAGAATCAAGCCTCAGGGAGGGGAGGAAGTTGTTTTCAGGAGGTGAAACATCCTGACTGAAGTGTTCTGGTATCAAAATGGTCCCGTCTATGCAACTTGCAGCAACAGAATGACCTCAGATGCTGCAGAGGATGACTGCATTTAATATACTCAGAGTATTACATTTTGAGATACTGATCACTCTGCTCTTGCTGGCTTGCCAGAAGGAGACAGCTACCTGGGAATTCTTTGGATAGATCAACAGCTTAGTCATGCCAACATTGCTGTCTAGACTTTAGATCCCATGATAGCCTTTAGTCCCATCCTACCTGAGTCTCACGCTGTGACATTTAATTCTGGTCTTCAGGAGGACCCTGATGAAGTCTGTCAGCTGACGGTTAGAGTCTAGAGGATGACTGTTTTAGCTCTTCAGCCTCTTCCAAGCTAGCATCAGTGGAGCCCCAGGACATATGGACTAGATGTTTTCTTCTCTAGCAGCAGTAATTTGTTACTGGATCAAGAGGTGTTGTGACTGGAAGGAGCCTGTATGAAGAGCAACCTGTGGCATAGCCATCAGGGAAAATGGGCTATGGGCAGGCAATGGGTATTACAGGTTAGGACCACAAGTACTTTCAGGGTTTCTTGCAGGGAGTATTTTGATGCTGTCTTAGATCAGTGCATTAGACTTTCCAGTGAGTGGAAACGGACCCAATTTCTTTGTCTTACAGCATGAAGAGCTATAGTCAGGTCTGTTTCCACTCACATTTTGCTTGTCTTTGGTTTGAAATGGACTGGTGGGAGGAAAGCTTCTGCCACACCTGTCACTGCTGTCCAAAGGTGGTCAGTATTAGTAAAGTGAAGACCGCCATCCTGTACAGCTAAATACTGCTTTGGTATCTCTCCGTTGCTGGGTTAAGAATAGACTCCGGGCAGGAAAAAGCACTAAAGATAAACAGAAATAGAAACCCCCTCAAGTTATTTCTGAAGTGCTTTGGGGAGATACAGCAACAAGGCAAATTCAGAGCCCACTCTGATGCCTGTTAGGTGCCTAGAAGCTCTCAAAAATGCACCCCTCTGCACACAATTTATCTGCCACCTTCTAGTTGCCACTGGTAACAAGATGATAACCAGTGGTAGAACCTGTGTAAACAGCCTCCTTTTTCTTTTTATTTCTTTGATGTTGAAAGTAGCTTGCTTTGTGAAGGAGCATGAAAGGTTCCCACAGATCTTTGCCATGAGCGCTCACACTAATAAAAAACTAGATTCAGTGTCACGGGTCTAAAACATCTTTATTTAGAGTGGTGTAGGGGTTAGTTTCCCTGTTTATTCGCACTTTGTGCTGGAATGGAGAGATGTGTGTTGTTTGTATGCTGCATGCAGGACATCGGCAGGAGTAAAATGGGGCAAGGAGAGTCCTGCCTGTGGCAGAATATCTCAAATATCTCGTGGCTTCTGCGCGCTGCTTGTCTTCGATCTCTTGCACCTCTTGAGGGTGAATTTGCATGCTCGCTTCCTCGCTTTCTCCTTGCCTTCCCTGCGGTGCTTCAAACCAGACACTTTGTTGACATTGTACCAGGGCACTTAGCAGCACATGTGCTGTTATGCTGTTATTTCTCACCAGCCAGCTGTTCCACTTTATACAACACTTAAGTAACGATTTCACAGCCATTACCAGCCTGCAGTAATGACATGGGCTGAAAGCTAAGCGCTAACTTGTTGTAAACTGCAAAAACTGGGAGATGCTAGAACAGAGGCTTTGATAAATGAGAGAGGACAGTGCCTGCATTTTAATTGGTTGAGTTGAAGCCTCTTTTATCACTAGAGTAAACATAGTGTTTAGTGGGTCGTGAGATAGAATTGGGAATCACTATCTTTATGTGCTTAGGAAATATATATTCCCTTGATTTTAGGGGTGATGTATTGATTCTGGTAGTTCCTTCTATGTTTTGTTGTTTGTTTTTTTTTCTTTCTCCCTTCACTTGATTTGTACCCTGTCAGCACTGATGGGTTTTCAGGGATCCAGGACTCCCAAGAGCTTTGTTTGCCTTGATTGATTTGGTGCGAGGGGTGAGCTACTTACAAGTCTCAGAAACTGATGTGCTGCACTGCGAACAGTGATCCAGATGTAAATAACAGCTTGTGGAAACCCCATGAAAGTGTTCAGTTGGAAAGGCTCCTTATTTGAAAGAAAAAAAAACCCTCAACAACCCAAACCCAACCACAACTGAAATAAGTCCTTTCTTTCCTCCTCTTTTCCTAAGTAGAATCTGGCCCGAAGTGAAGTGATGGGAAGAAAATACTCAACTTTACTTGCTGGTGCCCAGCCACAGTGTTTCAAGCACACATACAATCTGTTGTACTTAGGACTGTTAACTGTGAGCAAATATACGAAAAAGCTTTGCCATGCGCCTTTTTGTATATTGCATTTGAGAAATTTTAGTAGGCTGAGTTGTGGCTGAACCAAGAGGCTGACTCATGAGCACTCTCAAGAGCAGCTGAAGGGTCAAAGACCCGGCTTGCCCTGTGACAGCTAGAAAATTCAATAAAGCAGATTTGCAAGGAAGTAATTGAGCCCTGACAGCAGTCATAGTGTTTCCACTTCGGGTATTTTCAGTTTTATCTGTTAACAAATAACATACCTTCAGTTATTGTTAACCCTGTTTCGTCCAGGTCATTCTTTGGTAATTGTAAAGTGCTCCTGCTGTTGTAAATTGGGTGAATGAAACTCTGCAATTCCCCAGCAGTGGCAAACACAGCGTTGAGACATGCTAGAGGAAAAAGCATTTCATGGGGTTGTGGAATGGAAGCTTTTGTGCTAATTATAGAAGTATATTTGACAGATTCTTCAAAAAGAGTTCCTAACCTCTAATTCTGTAGAAAACAACAATCTCATTGTGTTACAGTTTTCAGTAAAATTAGAGGTTTGGGGCCTTTAATAGGTGACTAAATTAGACCTTATGAAAAACTCTTCTAAGTAATCCTGATCCACAGACTGGACTTACACAAGGATCTGCACTTGTTTAGAAACCCCAGAAATCAGTGCAGGATGGCAGTTTGTCATTGGATAAAGTGAGTGTCGAGGACAAACAAACTCAGCTTGTCTTCCTGGTCCATTTTCTGGTTTACCTCATCATGCTGGCATTTAAAGGAATCCCAACAGAAAATAAGAGGATAGTATCAGTTCTGTGCCTGTATTTGTACACTTTGCTTTTAAAAATAGAAATGAGAAATTTCCTCAATTTTCAGTGTTTGGCTGTTTACTTACCAGTCCTGAGACCCTGCACAGCTTTCTCAATTGCAGTAAAGCTGCTGCGTGTCTGTCAGCAGAGCAAGGTAGGCTATGCTTTTGTCTGAGGCTGCTTTTTTCTTAATTCCCTACCAGTTTTGTTAATAAAACTTATAAAAACGTAACTATTGTGTAGTCAATAGAATCTCTTAACCTCAGTCATGGGAAAATGATTGCTTTTATGTCACGCCTCTGTCTGCATGGGTTTCCAGGACATGTACCATTTCCCCACACCCCAGAAAGCTTATCCAGGAGAATTCAAGTGCTTAATATCTTTGTCCAGGACTTCCCAATGTCTCACAGCAGGATCTGTGTTTCTGCTGTCCCAGGAAGGCTCCATGACATGTAGAAATCTTAATGCTCGGTGGCATCCGCACACTGCAGGGACAGGAACTGGTTACGAATCGAACACACTGTGCACTACACTGACGGGGTCTGACATCTCCAGGGCCAGCCTGAGGGGCCGAATTACAGCGGGAGCTCAAGGCAGGTGTGACTTTGTGAAATGAAATCAGCCACTCGCTCGCACTTGCAAGCAGTGCCTGGCCATGAGTCATTCAGCTATTGTCCTGTGCTAGAGCTACCCACAGAGAGTTGGATCCATCAAGACCGTTGCCTTTTTAAATTCATAAGCTCAGCTAGGTTGCCCAAGTCCCACACCGGCATCTTCTCATCAGCTCTAATCAACTACTGGAGAGACAGTGACCGTATCAGAGAGCTTGAGGAGTGGGTATGAGTTTCTTAATCATAGCCAGCTTAACTTGCAAAGATCTGAGCCACCCTGTGAAGTGGGGATCAATTTTCTATCACAGGTCTTAGCTGATGCCCAGCAGTTTTCCTTTGCTGAGGTGGACCAGAAAAGTGGGACCAGATGCTGGTCACTAGGAATAAAGACATATGCTAAAAAAATGTTTCATCCAGATTGTCTGGCCTTTTCCTGTCCAGATGCCAGGAATGCAGTTTAATTTCCACTCTTCTTTGACCATTGATCTCTTGTCCTGAGGGATGTTTGTGGTCTAGGAGCAGTAACTGCACCTGTTGAAAATAGATTTTGTGAAATTAGCATAGGAGAACTTGAACACAACTCAGCAGTCTTCATATAATTCTTTCAGGTGGGCTAAGGAAATTACGGCCACCACTATTGAGTTAGTGGTAGAAGAAATGATATCTAACCCTTTTTGTCCAAGATAGTTGAAGGAATCCTTTGGCTTTCTATTCTGAAAACATCTGTGTGGATGTTGTCCTTCAAAGATTTCACAAGTAATTTCATGCAGAGGCAGAGTTGGTGGTGCATGTTTTAGTGATATTAGCATCTCTGCATGGCAACAGCTGTTTATACAAAAAATCACATACCTTTTTTGGTTTTTTTCCCAGAATTGAGAACTTGCCATAACACTGAATGGATTTTGTGTATGAGACTTTAAGCAAATATAATTAAACTGTCATTTCCTGACAGCTCATATATGAGGCTGTTTGACCATAATGGACTTTTTGTTTTTGTAAACACAGTCAGAAACCAAAAGTTAACAACACCTGAAACTCCTAATTCAGTAAATTGGCCAACGTTACATAGCTGTGGACTAGTTCAGTAGTGCCTTAGGATACATATTTCAATATTTAGTTAAAGGGAAAGAAAGAATGAAGGAATGCATTCCTGCTAAGGGGAAATAAAGCAGATACTTAGATGCATATATTGCTCATCTACTCCACTGGTTATCCAAAACCAGAAGTATTGTGGTAAGACATGGAACCAGAAAGTTCTTGTCAGCAGGAGCCAGTCCAGCTGTCATGACTGTAACATTTTGTCCTCCAGCTTTTCCTATTGTTTAACCTCGTACATAGAAACAGACTTCCAAAGAAGCCAGTCACTTTTGGAAGAATAAGAATGTTTCTAAGTATTTTTAGGATCAGAACTGAAAGAACAGTTAAACCCAACAATATTAAAAGAAAATGGAGAAATGTCGTGGACTCAAAGATGATGAAGATTGGAGCACAGATATGCAATGTCATCTTCGAGCAATCTGGGGAGGGGGGAGAAGAAAAGGTAGATTTTGCTTGCAATATGAGACCTAGCAGTGCTCCTCACTCCAGATACAAGCCTCAGAAACAGTCTGACTTCTCTTGTGACGAAAATGGTACTTTCCTCTGCAATACAGTAACTTCTAGTCAAGAGAGCCTTAACGTGCTCAGCAGTGCCCACAGCGTGGGTAATGGAAGAGCAGGAGTGAGGAGCATGCTCCAGAATGTATCTACTCTGCAATTTAGCTACGACTAGAGCTGTAATTGCTATTAGTTCAATAAGATTTCTATCTTGACATAATTTCTTCAAAATACGGAATTCTTAATTAATTCTCTCATCTATTCCTTGTAATACTGTCAATCTCGAATAAGTGGTAGCGTTTTCTGTGGGGCAGTAATGAGAAAATAAAGAAGAAATAAGTGACAGATCGAGCTGATATTTTGTATCTAATGGGTGAAATATCCTCTTGTTCCTCCTAGGGCAAAGGTGAAGAAAGGTGTGAACATTTTCAGTGTAAGAGCCAGCAGCCCATACTTATGGGATATCAGAGAGAGCGTGGATTATACTGGGAAATACGCACCAGCTGTTATTGTTTGCCAGAGGAAATCTGCTGCCTCTGAAAACAGGTAGGTCATTTCCAGCAGCCTATCTTTTAATAACTAACAGTTGTTTTTCCTTGATTTTAATAAGTTTTATTAACATGAATGATGAAAATGCTTTTGGAAAAGCTGTGGCTGCCTTTGTTTTGGAGTGCATTGCTAATTCTACCACACACACTTTGAACAAAATGTTATTCTATCCTAATACTCAAAGGAAGTTAAAACTAGCAGGAAATACTGTTTTCACAAAGTATTTAGAAGACTGTGTTTCCTATCGTAGAATTTGATTGTGACTCGTTTAATCTCTCCAAATTATTTGCTGCCGGGCCTTATAGCAGGGAGTAATTGCAGGGCTGTTTGTGGTGGAGTGTTTTAGTTAGATAATTTCGTTATTATTTATTTTATTATTTTTGCTTGGTTTTTTTTGTGAGTTTGGATTGTGGTTGGTTGGTTAGTTTGGGGTTTTGGGGATTTTGGTTTATTTGGCTTTTTTTTTTTTTAGCAAGAGGAAACTAAGCCCTGCATCTTTGTTGGTGAGGTTTCTAGGAATTTTTAGGGAATAGATTTTTTTTGTTTTCCATTCCCATTGTACAACAACTTAGAAAGGATACTGCCCGATCTTAAAGTCTTCATCTGGAAGGTGCATGTTCCATTCTAATCACAACTGATTGCTTAAATGAATACATTTTTATATCATTTGCTGCTCCTTGTTCATTGTTTCTGGAACTGTATGTCAAGCGCATATTTATAAGGCTCTGACTGCCTGCATATGTATTGTATTTGGCATTGCTGTTAGAAAGTTTGGCTCTTTATAAAGTGGAAGTTCTGTGCTGTGATTTACTTCTGAAACTTCATAAAATCTTGTAGGCTTTGGGGATTTGTTACGTGGTTTAGAATTTTTAAATAAATACCCTTTGAGTCTAACAACTGGGAAGTTTCATGTCTTTGTGAACTAGGTATACAAAGGAAAGAGGAAGGGAAGAATTTCCCTTCATAGTCATGACATAAATCACTTTCTCCTTATTATAACTCAGTTTCTACACAATTTCTCTCCTATAGTATCCTGAATTTTCTCATCTAAACTATATATTGTTTCATACCTGACTGAATTTTATTGCTCAAAGAAGCAATGTGTATATATGCCAAGGTCAGAGCTTCCTACTGTCTAGCACAATCTGTCAGATGGATTCTTTAAAATCCCAGTTCAAAGCTATTTGAAGACAGTGTGAATATTTTCATTGACTGAAATGGGCTTTGGATCAAAATCAAAGATTATTTCAACAATAAATTTTCTATCACGCTTTATCTTGTTGGGTCCATAGAGTGCATTTACCTGATTTCTCTTCCTTATATATAATGTAGCCTCCTGGGTGAAGTGAAGCTTGGCAACTTATTTTCCTTCATTCTTCATAATTTAGCGACAAGCCTTCAAATGACCCCTTGTACACAAAAAATAAATTATTATGTCACCTGTCATGCAGTGTTTATGGATTCTGTGTACTTTCACGTGCTGAATATAAGTATTGCTTCATGTTTATTAAAAGAAATGTGATCTCATATACATATTAGATTTTACTGGAAGGACTCAAGTGAAGACAAGGTATATGTGCAACTTTTATATAACTTCTGGTTATATGAGATTTGAGATTTTGTGGTTTTCTTACTTTTGAGAACTTCTTCCTCATTGTTTGTTAACAAATGTAGAATATTTGCTGTGTATTATTCAGTATGTTGTTTTCCTCATTAAATTTAGTCATATCTGCTTTGCTATTCATTTTAAGAAGTAAGATCGAGCATTGTTTGAGGGCAGAGTGTGCTCAGTATTTTTTGGGAAACAACTTTTTCCTTATCTACACGTTTGATGTCACTAAATAGGAACAACGGATGACAGCTAAATATTGATGTCTCTTACCCAATTGTTTGCCTCCCTAGTTCATTTAGAAATTTGACAAACTCTGTGTGCATATTATTTAGTTGCTCTTAAAACTCAGAGGTCTGATTACATGAATGCGAAGGTGGCAATGTTAATTAACTAAAGGTTCAGTACCTCTGTGTTTCTGATAGTTTTACATGGATCAGAAAATAGTGTTAATAAAGCTAACTTACTGTGACAGGTGTAATTTCATGGATTAAGGTGGCACTTGTGCGAGTGACAAACATAACCAGGATGCCTGAGCATTTCTTCATGGAAGTTCGAAATATATCAGTCATTTTATTTGGAGAGGTTTTGGCACCGAAAGCTTATCGTAACAGGATTAACATATAAATATTATCACAGCCAGCAGGGTGTTTTAGAATGCATATTAACAGCAAATATTATGAATCTGTGCGAGAATAACTAATTAAGCCCATCTGCCAGATATGATTTGAAGTTCTCAGTGCCTTGCTCATTCTGGGCTTGCGACAATGTTCCAGATTAATGGTGAAGCAATTATAAAGTTCTCCCCAATTCTGATTTCAGTCTCAGGCAATAATAATTTTCTAACACTCAAAATCCTGGCCCATGAGATTATTAGACGGGCTTACTACTTGTAGTGTCTGTACAGCACTTCTGTTCTTCTCTGAAGTGTCTGTCTTCCATCCCTCCATTGTCATGTAGATGACCAAAAAAACAAATAGAAGGTGGTGTGACGGGAATTAATCAGTGGCTTAGAAATGTGACTTGGGAAACATTTAAACGCTGATTGAATCTGGGAGATATGTCCTAATACGTGCCATCCTTTTACTTATTTCCGTTGGATGTTGGCTGATCTTTCCTTTTCTTAATGCCTTGTCTAATGAGGTGAATAGAATAGAAAGATGAGATTAAAGGAGTACTGCATTTCTGGCATGTTTTCTTGGGTTACTGTTGTTTGTCATTGTACCTGAAGCTCTGCTGTGCTAGTGATGATTGAGAGGAATAGCCAAAAGTGGAAGAACTGGATTCCTGTCTGTTCTTCTCCTGTGTTTCCTGTTGGATTGGAAGCATACCAGGTGGGATGGGTTTGGAAAAGTATTGAAGTGGCTAAAGATGCAGATTTAATGGATTTTCCTCATCTGCCAAACATGATTGATAGCACTGTCGTCTCTATAGCTGCTGTGGAGACACTAAGCAAGATGTTCTGGTATGATACTAATGATATCATGATCATCTTAATATATTTTATTCCTCTTTATATTTTTGGATACAGATGTTTGTTGTTCCATTGGACAATACATTATTGTTCTCTGTGCTTATGCCAGAAATGAGGCCATTGGTCCAAGCAAGTTCAAAATAATTATAGCCAAAACTTGCCCATCTCTGAGTAGAACCTTAACATCTGGATATGACCATTTACTGCCTTATTTCCAAATGTGTTTGAAGTATATCATGGATAAGCTTAGCTCAGTAATTTCCTTTTCCGTACGCTTATTGTTGGAAATGTTACAAAGATAGCATTTCTTCTGAGACTTTTCCACTTGGACTTTTGTGTTATGGTTCTATAGCACTGAAGAAGTTACTGGCTTATGCTGCCTGAAACCAGATGCTGGTCCTGCTATTAGGAGAGAAATTTATTTTCATTTTGATCTACAAGGGACTGAATCAGTCTGTGATAATGTAGACACAGTAAGAGACAATGAGAGTATTTTCTGGGCTATATCCCTCATTTTTTCCTGCACATCTCATTTTTTGCATGAGACGGTATTTCACTGCTTAATTTTCTTAACACTTTTATAATACAAGAAATTAATTCAACATTAGATAATAACAGGGGACAGTAAAACATATGGCAGCATTGCCTTTGCTTTTCCTACACAATTCTTTCTTACTACATTTATACTGTTATCCTCAGTTATTTCTCATTTTCAAATCCAGTTATTTAATGTTTAGTTTTCACGTTGTAACAGCAGTGAGCTATTGCCTCATTCTCTTACTTGTTACATCTGCCACTATGTTTGATGGACTCACTCTCAAGAGTGCTATAATCCTAAAATGCTTCTGAAGCAACAAAAGCAACAAATTTGACATAAATACCAGTCTAATAGCCACAATAATTACATTATGTCTCTTGCTAGTGTTCATCAAAATGCTTCATAAAAATAGTTGTATGGTTTAGATCACCATTATTTTTTTTTTTTTCTGTACTATTAATGTGCTCACATGACTTTATCAACTAGAGGTATGTTATTCTTTGGAAAGAAAATTTTCTACTCAGTGGAATTGCAGAGAAGATCTATGATGTAGCAAAAATAATTTCCAGTGTATTTTGTCCCATCACATCATGTGTGAATTACATGAGCTTGAGTTTATAATGTTGAAACAAAAGCAAGAAAAAGATTGTAGAAATCATACATGCTTTCAGATGGGATATATTCAAGAATGATATTCAGTAGCTAGGCAGGCAGAGTTAAGTGAAGGCTTTGGTTAGGCTGTATGTTTGGGTGTTTTTATGGCAAACCAAGATTTATTTTATTTTTCTTGAAAAGATAAAACAATAAGTGATTTCTGAGCAAAAAATATTATTATTTTTTTTTAAATACTATTTTTATTACTGGGGGGACAGGATAAGGGGAGGAAGGGAGATATCTTGTATGTGGTTCCAAAATTACTTTCTGAAAATAATTATTCAGCCCCAAAACTGGCTGTTCACAAGGCACCATTCAAGCTGATATAAGACATTAAGATACATATTACTGGGCAGATACAATATATTAATTTGATTCTGAAATACCACAGTTTAACTCCATTTATACTTCCAACACATATGGTAATGATCAGCTGTAAATGTATTTATCCTGGGTAGCTTTAGAGTTCCATGCTGTGTACCATTTGGGTTTTTCTTTTCCTTTCCTGCGTTATTTGAAACCTCCAGGCTTCGAAAAAGTTTGTGTTATGAAGATGTGAAAGTACTAAACATCTCAGAAGTCATGTTTACATTCCACTGTTTGAAGGCAATTAGTCACAAAATTCTACTTCTCATTTTAAAACGTAAATGTGCCCTCAGAGAGAACCTTTTCAGATGTTGGGGCAAAATAAATTTGTATGAACCAAGCCTCAGTGCATCATTCTTTTACATGCTGACCCACTTTTCTCATTTTTGAAAAGCATTTTATTTATCAAAAAATGCAGCATCTCTCCTGAAATCATCCTACTCAATGCTAATATACTAGAAAAAAGGTTTATTGTTATCATCTTGAAGCAAATCAAAAGAAAAGAGATGAAATATTAAGCAACAGCTATTAGATAAAGGCGTTATTAGCCAATTTTTTCACCTGTTTGAAAGACACTCATTCATTTAAAAACAAAAAGATCGCAGGAGAGCACTTCAAAGGCATGTAGATAGTCTTCTGGCATCTTAGAGGTGGACTCTGTTCCTATATTTTTGACATTTACATGAAGTAGATACCACAGAGCAATTCAGCTGTCATTATGAAGAAGAAGATTCTCTTTAATCTCAGCTGAAATTTAGGGTTCTCCTTAGGGAGGGAGGAAGGCTATTCCTGTGTTCTTTTGTTTGTGAGCATAATGTTATTGGAAATGCAAAAAGTGACAATTAGCACTGAATCGCTGGTGCTGTCTTTTGAAGCAGGTCAAAAAAAGAGAAAATCTAATTCCCTCATTCAGGGAATACCCTTTTGAAATACTAATCTATATTTCTATCACATTTACCATCTCCTAACTGCTTGCAGTTGGTGGTACTCAGAGCTACCTCATTGCTACGTGCACATCATCGTGAGGAAAGTGTTGAAGGTGAAGTAGCCATGAATGTAACTTGACATGTCTTAATGGTTCATAACAGGTCTCAATAGTCAGGGAAGTGAAGGAGATTATCAGTAGCGCCTGTACCTTTTTAAACCACTGTGGGATTCCGCCATCACCTGTAGGATATTTTTGTGCTGAATGCGAGAAAGTCGGACACCACCTCTTTAGAAGGGTGCATGATAAGCACAGAGGTAGCACAGAGGCTTTTTATTCTATTTCATTATCAAGTGCAAAGAATGAAAATATGCAAAAAAGTTTTAGGGCAGGATTTACTGCAGTGCAGCTGATTGTTGCTTTATATTGTTTTAGCAATGCAGGGTGAGGAATCACCTTTAAAATAGTGTGTCACGTTTTCAGAACACATTAATGTGTTGGCTGTTTTCTCCTGATCTTTACCACTCCGGCCTTAGCTAAAAGCAACTGCAAAGAGTAATAAGAGCGTTAGTTACATCGATACTTTGATCTGGTATATATTGCACCCTTAGCTTCTAGAGGCTTCAGGGGGCCCAGGAGGGATCAGGGACCAACTTTTTCAGGGGCACCCCAGGGTCTGCAGACTTTCTAGGACTTGGATTCTTGAAGCAGAGAGTTGGGATCACTGTCACAGTTATGCCAGCTCACTGCGCGCCCCAGGGAGAGCTGGAGTTAGCAACTGAAAGCTCTCATTGCACATGTAGGAATATGGATAAAAATTAAGAGAAAATACAAAAAACTGATAAAGACGTCGTGTTGATTTGAGATGGTTTTGTGCTAGGTCTAATTTGTCTTAGAATCTGTGGTCATTTCCTAGTGCGTTATTATATGTGGCTCTGCTTTTGTCTATGCCAGGTGGAAATAAGTCAAATAATTACAGTCAGTAGGACTTCAGACTGGTGTCCTAATGGCCTAACTGGTTGCAGACCAGGAGTCATTCACGGGCTGTCCACCAGCTTCAGTATAGATGCCTTATCCAACTCTTCTGTCCATTCCAGGCTGTCCACCTCTACATATCCAGAAACCCGGGGAAGAAATTCTGTATATTCTAAGATGTCACAACAGAAGACAAACCTGAGAAGGTGTTTCTCAGTTTGAGTTGGAGCAGTTCCATGTTTCACATATGCTAGCATCAGGATAACCTTGCCCAACTCATTTCAGCTGTGACCCCAGGGTTGAACAGAAGGAATGTGGGCTGCAGGAAGCGTGCTTGTAAGGAAGGATGAATTTCATTTCCTGTCCTAGCTCATCTGAAGGCAAGGGGATTTTATCTATCCCCTTTGTATTTTTTGATTAAATTTTATTGATTTTTATTTTACATACAAAAGTAATCATGGAAAGCAAGGATCCGATAAGTACGGCACAGGTGAGCTTCCCTAATGGTACCAAAATCGAATGTATAACAGGTACTCAGTATTGCCTTCTTCATGAGTAGGAATTTAAGAAAAGCCAAGCTGTCTTCATCAGCCGTTATTGTGATAGCTCAAAAGGTGAAGGTTCACTGAATGAAGCTGAGAAGTCCTGGGAGAAATTCTAATGACTCCTGTGCTCATACAACTAGAGACTATATTATAATGCTAATATGGGAGAAGACAGAGTTACATTTTTGGTATTTCAAGACGTTCTCGAGACACAAAGTTGTCTATGATGTGTTGGTAATTAGGCATGTTTTCTTTGATACATAGTACCTTCTATAAAATGAGGTTCTATAGCACAATGATGAGCATGACTTTGCTAAAATGCCAGGAGTTGTCTGGAGGGAGTCTTCTGAAGATACTGTAATTGTTCAGATAAGATGATCTGCCTCTGTAAAGTCTGCAAACAATAAAGAACGTTAGGTGTTTAATCCACTTTCATTGAGAGCTCGTGACATGCAGAACTGGGAGTCAAATAATTTGAGGGGAACAGTTTAAGTAATTTGCTGACAGAAGTAAGTTACAGAGAGGGCAGATACTTCACAGATACATCAGGGGTTTTGTCTTTTCTCCTCTTTCCCTGGGTGAGATGCGGGTGTTTTATGAGGTTTTCTACCACCTCCCCTGTAGAGGAGGTGCCCTTCTTTCTCAGTGCTGTTGCAGGTAGCTAAAGGACATTTCCAATAGTCTGGATAACCTCATGCATATTTAGTGTCTTTATTTTTACCCTGGTGTTATCCAGTGTAATAAATATCATTTTAAACTTGAGGAGGAATGATTTCCCTTAAGAGTCTTAAGGATTCATCATCATCGTGCTTGCTCTGTTTGTGGTACTCAGCATTTAGTCCTTAAACCTTAGCAACCCTAAGGCTCAAAATAACAATTCCAGTGGGACAAAACCAGTTTGCTACCTATTACAAAAGAGACAGCAACTGAGTAATCTCTTGTCTATTAAAAATCTAATATTAAATGCAAAAGTGTGTCTTGTGAAAGTATCTCTAATGGTGCTGTTGATTTTCTAGTCCTTGGGGGAAGTCTTGTAAGAAGTAATACTAATTACTGAGAGAGCTAGAAAATCAGTGGATGACTTAAAATATGAGCTGAGGCTGAAAATATGCCTGTTGCTGTTGAGGCATAAGCGTTGCCATTTTTTGGATGGAAAAAAGTCATTAAATCTAGCTATCACTTTAAGTCAACATACAGCAAAGTGTGGGTCAGAAGGCTGGCAGAATTAGGTGATACAATCTGTGAATTGTAAACCAAATCATAAGTAAATTCCAACTGCAAGTACAAGGCTGAAGTTCACTGGGAGTCTGAGTTATTTTATGATTTCAACTCTTAATGTGTAGATTTACTGATGACATGGACAAGCTAGGATTGCAGTAGTAAAGATCTAGTGGTGGTTTATATGAACTGATGATGCAGATATAACTCATCTTCTAATTATTTCACCTTGGTCACCTCTTGGCCTTTTAACCAACTCTACTGGAGTAAGATAGGGCCGATGCTCCAGCGTGGTGGAGGCACAGAGAATATATGAGCTACACTTTAAGGACAGTTCTGGCACTAACACATGACATCACCAATCAGGGTTTATGTGCAAGCAGTGAAATGGGGTTACCTAACTAGGCTTAGGGTGAGCTCCATACAAGTCGATAGACTGAGCTAATAAAAGACAATACAGAAGTCAGTGCTGTGTTGTTTTACGACTCCCTGTAACTGCACAAGCCATAGTGACTTGCCCGGGTCGTGTGCGAAGTGTGACTGAGCAGGACTTAAATGGAGATTTTCTCCTCACATGTCAGCTAGTCCCTTGAGAGTCCACTTGCACCAAAGGCTGCTTTCTTTTTTTTCTAGTCAGGCAAAATCTCCCCTCCCAGGAGTTTTTATAGAGTTCTCTGGAACTGGTACTGTGGTTTAGAACTGTTTTTGAAGAGTTTCTATTGACTTCCATACCAACAGAAGAAATTGGGTTTTGGATAATCAGCTGCCTCGTCTTTGTGGACATCATTGATTCCACCATACCTACAGACACACACATATGTAAAAATCAGCAACAGGACAGAAAGCAGAGGTGTCAGATTCCATAGGCAGAGCTGTGTGATCAGTGGATATTTTGGGGTACGTGGAAGGGATGTGTAATGTGATTCATTCCTTCCCCTGCATAGTAATCTGCAACAACAAGCAGTAGCTCTCCCAGCACACTCCATCTTCTGCAAATGTTTTTCAGCCCAAGGTATAACATGGAGTATAAATGTTTAGTGTTATATAGGGCTGGTTTAATGTTCAATGCACTTTCAATTTGCACCTCTGTTAAAATCTGAATCTTTCCATTTGAAATCCATCCTCATTGTGTAAGTTTATGAATCATGTGTTTTATGTATGATAGTTTGACACAAAATTGAGGGTAGAGATGCATAGAAAAGGTGTAACATAAGAAGTTAGACAAAACTACCTAGGCTCTATCTTCCATGGCAAATAAGGCGGCCAGGATGACTGGCTTGTTGCGTGATTGTTTGGAAAAGGACAGGAACCACTGCAGGGTCTTTGTTTGTTACTCGGGAACCCTGAGAGCTTTTACATGCAAGAAATATAAATATAGTTTTATATTAGGTATGCTTGAAAATTTGAGTAACTGCCGGTTCAGCTGTTTTGCCGTTGATACAAGACCCAGCATACACTGGTCGTGAGGCAGAGTCACAATCCAGTAGCAAACTCAACCATCTGATGAAGAGCCCGTCTACCACCTAGGCTGCACTCATGTTGGGGACACAAGGAAGATGAAAGTATCAGTTGGCTGTGATGTCTCTGTGGTTGAAAATCACCGTCAGGGGGATAGATGAGGGATTGCCTGCACTTATGTAAATGTGTTAATATTATTCTTAGTTTCAGGGATTACCTGAAGCTAATATTCAAATGTTCAATTAGCCGAATGGATGACTACTATCTCCATCCTTTCTTGACATAAATTTTTCTCTGCCATGTTGGAGGAACACATGGCTGCCTTTTCCTCAGCTTTAGCTGAAATACTTGTAGAATACTTCTGATGTTGTCAAGATATTATCTTTTTTTAAAGTCTTTATTCATTGGTAGCTTTCCTAAGGCCTAGTTTTGTGAACTTCAGCATGGGGAGTGTGGAACAGGATAGCTATTAAATTTACACTGCTGAAAGTGAGACTATATTACTTTCATCTTCTGTTTCTTACACTGTCTTTCTAAATCAACTGTAAAATCAATCTGTTTCTGATATTTACATAATTCCTGTTTCAGCTATACCTTAGTGCACCAGAGTATCCATGTTTGCTTATAGCAGCATTGGCAAGTGCAGATCTGCTCTTATCCCATATGAAAGATGAAGGCCATCATACCAAGAGGCCCAGTAGGAGATGTCTGTGTGGCACAGAATAGTGCCATGTGGAGATAAATGGACCAGCCTGACTGTGACACAGTGCCGCATGCTCATTAGGCAAACCCTGGTCACAGAACAAGCAGCATCTCAGAAAATCTTACTCTATCTTACCATACATGGTATATCGCTGTGAGCTCAGAAGAATGTAAAGTGCTGAGAGGAACTTCTTTGTTTTCACTTTATTTGAATCTTAAATTTAATCTTATACCAGAATGAAAATAATTAGCTTGAATAATTTTCATTCTAATTAATGTATTCCTGAGTGGCAAATATTGTACCTGGAAACAGACTGGTTATGAATTGTTTCCTCTGAGATGTATTTTCCTGTTAATTGTTGAAGCAATTAATTTTCTTACAGACACATGCAGATCTTTGTGTGAAGTAGTTAAGGCAAGGAAAGCAAAAGGCATAGAAGAGAATGAAAGCAGTCTATAATAAAATATTAAGATTATCACAGACATAATAAATATAATTTATGTACAGTGTGTTATATATGTCCTACATACATTATGCATTTGTCAACATCCATAACAGAGAAGCTTTCAAAAGTTGCAGAAATTAGGACATCTTAAAAATAATCTTTCATGTATCAAAACCAGCCTTACTTACATGAACACATGGTACTTTTTCCGTAGGATTATAGGTGGAGAAGAATTTGGCAGACAAACTCTGACAAGTCTTGTGTGTTTTTCAAAATAACGTCTTCCCTCTCTCCCCACCCCACCACTCTCCCCACCCCACCACACTCCCCCACCCCAAGACTTGGCAAGTCTTGGAAGTTTGGAAAAATGTGGGCCCATTTTTCTATAGAGAACAAAGTGCAGTTTTGCATGTTGGATGCAAAATCCAAAGTTTACTCAACTATCCAAACAATATGTCCCTTGCCAATTTCTGAGTCCTTGCCTAAAAACATAAGAAACATCTTCATGTTCTTCTAATTTCTCTATGTTTGTTTCCAATTCTAAACACCTTTTAACATGAAGAGACAATGCTGTTCTCCTAAACCCTACTGCACATGGATAAATGGCAACAATTTTAACTTGATTTTCCCCAAAAGTTTAAATCCAGACATACTTCTGACATGAAAAACTGTATCTAAGTAGCTTCATTTTTGCCAAGGTTGTCAGCTACTGAATGGAGCACTGTGCAACAAATACTTTTGTATGGCCTGAGTTATTTTTGTAGCTATCAAACCCACAAATATATTTTTATTTATTATAATATATTACCATTACTATAATATATTACCATACTATCACTGATATCTCTGTTTTACATTAGAGATACATGTACACACTCAGTGCATACACACAGTCTATATTGCAGTTCTTTTTTCAGCTCTAATAGATTGAATCAGGTTTTATTTTCTGCACGTGCAATACTAAGAACTCAGTGAAAGAGGGGTTGTGGGTGCATTCTACGTTTAGTTTATATATTAGTGAGATAAACCCCTGACTTAGTCCTTAAGAGTCTCAAAGAGAATTCCAACGTCTTGATGAAAAATGACTATTTATTCAAAAATCAAAACTTTGTTCTCATAAATGACATGAAAATAAATCTTGTTTGCAGTGGCTCTAAGCAGCAAACGATCAAGTATTTAGCTGTCTCTGGTGCATGGGGATAAGTGCGCGGTTTCAGAAACGTAGCCTTCCGATCACGCCTTTGAGATGGTGGGAATCAGCAATTGTTTTGTAAAAGCAATATTTTTGCTCTTTACTTTAGGTTTCTAGTTTTGGCACTCTCATTATGCTTATGTAACTCTCTAGTAAAATATCTCCTGTTCAGGGGTTTAAGGGATTAATCTTGTTTATGAAAAGAAATGCTGCTTCTGCTTCTTGGATAAGCCACAAATAAAGATTTTACTCTACAATTGTAATCACAACTTGTAAACATGTTGAGAAAGTCCTAATGAACTGCTAATGATTATCCAGATGCTTCCATCAGAAACATAGAAATTATGGAAGAATGACGTTATAAAAGAATGCACAATTATCAGAAAGGTGAAAACAACTCATAGGAAGGGGAATTATTGCAGGCAAACACGGTGCTGTGTTTATAGATCTGCTGCCCAGATGGGGTGAAAGATGATGCTCTCATCCTCTGTTCACTTCAGAGACTGAATATTTATTTTTTCACAACAACAACAAGAAAAATACAATAAATGGAACTTTTGAAAGTGGCAAAGGAAGAACTGTGCTGGGAGCAGAGTAAAGAAAGCAAATATTTAGATAAAGACTAAGAGAAAAAGCACTATGTGTATTATGAAGATCCTTACTGTGCAAACACAGGAAGACCTAAGTTACATTGACTTGCAACCCAGCATTCTTTTAATGTAGATTTAAGAAATGCCCTTTTTTTTGGTGTTTTTTTTTTTTTTAATATTGCCAATTAGATTAGCCTGTGAGTCTTGCTGAGAATTCTGGTACTAGCAGTTGTACTGATGGATGTTAATGCTGTGTTGCTTGGCCAGGTTGCCTAGTTGTGTAGCATTGGAGCTATGGATGATCCACTTTTCCCACTCTTTAGGAGTCTTCCTTTTAACTGAGGTGCTGAGGAGAGGGATTCCTGGGAACTAAGGCAGAGATTTGGCCATTGATGCACCTGTGAGCACAGGAAAATTATGTATATTTGAGCTTTTGATTGGTTCTCTCTTTCTGTCTTCATCTCTTCCGCAGAGCTGGGTCACAGGTAGGTGGGACTGAATCAGAGCTAATGTGCACTGGGCACTGACAACCCCTTGACAGAACACCGCCGAGGAGCGAGATCGGGCAGTAGGTTAGTGGGAAGGATGGGAATGCTGCTTTCCTGATAGCACAGGAGGGAGTTAATGATGATGCGGGTGGGTGTCACGTTCAATACCACAGCATGCGTGAACCTTATGGCCAAGCTGTGAGGCACTAATCTTCCCGTGAAAGTAGATAGGCTGTTAAGATCTGCTGCTGTTTTCCTCTAAAATCAGGGCAATTACCAGCTACAGCATGCCATGCTGTAGGGAAGGTTAACCAGAGCTATTTTAAACAGCCATCTCCCAAGGAACAAGCAATGTGAAGATTGTTGTTTAAACATCTGGCTGTGGGGAGACATTCCTAAATACTATTTCTCATGGCAAGTTCTAAGTCACTCAGATGCTATGGTTTTAAGAAGCAAAAATTGGTCCTTAAATCCACCAGAAATGTAGCATTTTTTTGGTCCGTGAGTGTGCAGAACTCTCCCGTTCTAAAATTAGAAAGTCAATTTGTCTGTTAAGCCAGGGGAACAAGAAGCTCTACATGCCCTCTGAAATTAGCAATGAAACAAGCTGTATTGAACTCATCTATAGCTTTACACCTTCAGGGCAGCGGCTAGAACCAAGATAGACAATATTTCTCCAGGCTGTCACAGTTATTTTACAAGAGCAAAAGGAGGAGGGGGAGGAGAGAGCGGCTTTGGTCTGATCTCTAAATGAAATAACCAGCTGATCTTTTAAAATCATCCAGAAGATTAAAGGACACTTCAAACAGTCTGCGATGTCAAGTTTTAATTTATTCTGCTGAATATCTCTTCATTAATTGTCACAAAACGAAGACATTAAAGTTAACAGAGTCATGTGCTCTGTTAAAAGGTGCAGTTACTTTAGAGGAGAAAAGGAGTGCAGAGGGAGGTCTTTCATGTAGTATAGACTTAGAAAAGAGAATTAAGACAATTTAGTGCTTCTATGGATGATACTCGGGAAAGACTTAATGTTATTGTAGGTGTGCAAGAATCTGTATCTTTTTTGTTATAGTAGAAGCAGGTGTCATTGCAAAGAGCTGTGCTGAGAGGTATTAAGTCAGTGTGAAGGCACTGACCATAAGCAGCTTGAATTCCCACAGTCTTTGACAAAACTTGAGCCTAGAGGTGTCAGGATTTGGAAAACTCCAGAAACTTTCATGGAAAAAATGTGATAGAGCTGCAAAGAAGTGCACAGAACTTTTGTTGCTTTTCCCCCTCAAAGGCCTGGGTAGAAATCTGAAAATAAATTAGTACAGCTGTCAAGCCTTAAAAATTATTTCTATGACGAATAAATAATTCAAATTAAATTACATATGTGTATGCATTATGAGGCGATGGCATTTTCAATATATTGCAGATTAAATCCACCTGAAATTTGTGCTGTGCTAACCACATCTCAGTGAATGCGCATAAAGATGTCAAGTTAATTTTTCAAGCTCTTTTCTCCAAAAATACAAGATTTTTTTTCTGTAGCTGCATTAGGTCTAATTTACATACTATTTCTGCACTCTTTGGGTATGACTTTATTTTTTTGTTTATACGTCAACAATGTTCATGCTTTCTATTTTTAACATTATAATATTATAATATTTTAGAAGGATGTCAACAGGCAAATACATATATTCAAGTACCTTAGCATGCCATGCAGATCCATCGCTAATAATAGGTGTGTGATGTTTTTTCAAAGTAAGGAATTTATGTTTATTTATGTCATAAATACAGCTAGCAGTACTATACATGTGCTAACTCAAGAATACATTTGTCATTTTTAATGAAGTAAATAAAGCAAGTAACTACAGCTAGGTCAATTTTTCCCAAATTTCACTGTTTTTCCTTTGGGGAAAAAGGAAAATTTTAGCCAGGTTTTATGAGGAAATGAGCCTGATGCTGCCGTGGTGCCTGTGCATGTGTGTTTAAATTTGACAGCAGCATAGCTGACTCAAAGATGTTTATATTCTTGTGTTTCATGAAAATATGCATGCTGTAGAGGCAAAAGACATTAGAGAGTCCCCAGGCAGCTGAATTCTTATCAATAGCCAATTATAGAAAAATATTCAATAACAGCTTGTACTTTCTTGGACACAAGAGTCGATCAGCCATGAGACAGAACTCTGTAGGTAGCTAACCTTTGCTTTCTCCATCCTCATGGAGCGTCTTCTTTTTCACGCTTATGTGATTTACAGAAAATCTTGCCTCTAGTGCAGACCTGGCTTCAGTGCGTAACAACTGACAGCGTGTTGTAATGCTGAAAGGGCCCTTTGTCAAAAATAAGGTAGGCTGGATTTGGAGTTCAGGAAAGGTTCCACTTTGATGTATGCTAAAAGGAGGAAGGAAGAATTATCAGCCTAAAATGCTGTACAAGGCTAACCAAAATGTTAATGGTGTGAAGCTAGAAAAGTAGAGCTGGGTTTATGGTTAGACTCGATGATCTTAAGGGTCTTTTCCAACCTAAATGGTTCTATGATTCTGTGACTTAGAATAATAGTAATGACATTTGTGTTTTAATTTGAGTTCTCTGAAATCATCTAGGCTTTTTATCACCAGGATCCCTTCCTGAGCCAGGTAACCTCTGCTGAAATGCAAACAGGAGTCGTGCAGTCACGTTACGTTTCCCAAGCACTGCGTGTGTGGAGGGCGGTTCCCCACTAGAGCCGGGCTCTATTCCCCACTAGATGAGAATGTCAGTGCTATAGTTGAACGCTCCTAATTCCAAGGACTGGACCGACCTGGCTGCTTAACAAGGAGCTACAGCTCCATCCTGATCTGAATAACATCTCCACTGCTCTGTGCAGCTGCCCTCTTTATCCTCTCTTCATTTTTCCATGAGTTAGACTTATTTATAAATGCATGTCTCCTTGCAGCACACTCGAAGCTGGGAGCTGGTAAAACATAGTTCAATAGAACCCTGCTGTGGAAAGATACAGACCTAGTCAAAGCATTTTGTTTTAAGGACAGACACTGGCCTGAGCTGAAATGGGCCAAAGTACACGTGCTGGGGTCACTCCAGAGACCCCTGGATGAAGAGGTTTGGGGCAGAGGAGTTGTACGGGGTTAGGACAAGCAGTGATAATTACCCAGTGCCTGGTGCTCTGAGGTAAGGAAGTTTCTTGCTTACACCTCCAACCATTAAATTTGTTTGCTTCTCTCAATTTCTCAGGAGGATGTAAAGTTCAGCTGACTCAGAGCATGAAAGTAGGTGATATAGCTGGAGTTTGAGAAGCATGGGGCTGGTTAAATGCCTGCTGGGTATATCAGCTGTACTTGATTCTGCCTTACAGCCAGGGGAAGGACTAGACAAGGCAGAATGAGCCCTTCAGAGGTTAGCATGGTCTGTACCCCACAGCGTGGCATGGAAGCACACCTTGCTACCTCTCTTGACTCCAAGATCTAATATATAAATTTTCTCAAGTGGAAAATGTCTTAGTAGAGAAAATGGAAGTCAGATCTTCCAAGGTTAAAAAGTTCTGTCTAACCTTGCACGTTATTGCTCAGAATAATTATTTTTGAAAGTTAATAAACCACGTGAGTTCACCTCATACAGCTCTTTCCCTCCCTAAACAAATTGCTTTTATTGTCAAAACTACAAATTTAGGCGTTGTGATCAATACCATCGTTTTATGAGCTGTCAGTAAAGGGACTTCAAGATGCAGCTTTGCTTGATTGTCTAGGAATAAAGATTGATCAGCCTCGTTGCTTTTTCTGTATAGATCCTCAGTTGATTCACGTACAGTATATAAAGCAAAGCACTATCACCTCATCCCTCTTCAGAATCACAGTCAATAGCTTTTCCTCTGCACATTTCTGCAAGCACTTGAGAGTACAACCCCAATTAATATGTTAAGAAGGGCAAAGAGGAGGAACATGTTCTGGTGCTGGGGTCTTTCCCTGATAGAAAAATGTGATTTTAATTCCAAAGTTTTCTTGGTTCACTTCACAAAAGGTATGGAGCCAAGATTGTTAGCTTTTACTCTTTCATGTTTTCTTTTATTGTTTTTTAAATGAAGTCAAGAAGAAGAAGTGTGCAGGATGATAACAAAAGGCTGCAGCTGTTGAGTTTGTGAGGCATTTTGGGACAGCAGTCGGTGTCATATGCTGTTCCCATTGCCCTGGCCAGAGAAGGCAGGTTGTTTTAAAGGAAAATTAAGTTCTTGCATATACTGTTATCAGAGATTCGGCTGAACATAATTATTTCTAATGGAAAAAAAAGGGATATTGGCTGAACTGAGTTATTTTCATTATATACATTCAATTACCAAATATAAGTATTGCTGTGTTTATAACACAGGTGACTTACCATGCTTGTGCATGATGCAGGTCACACCATCCACAACTTATTTAGAGCTTAAGGAAGTTAACTGCAGATTTGTAAGCAGGTATGATAATCTTCCTATTCCTGGTCTGCCCTATTAAAACTGAGCTATTCAAGGCACAGATGTCTTACAGCATGATACTTGGATCTTATAAGATAATCGGTTGGTCTCTGTAGGTGCTACTCTCATCCAAAGAACAGTACTGATCATTTAGGGCTAGATAGTATGGATGAATGTGTATGTAGCTAAATAACAATACATAAGGAAAACCAGGGTGTTTAGGAAAGAAAATGACTGGTCAGATGTAGAGGAGTAGTGCAGTGGATTGTAGAACAAGAGTTAGTAGCTCAGGGTGGAGGAAAGGGGCTGGGACACAAGCACTTGAGGCTGTGGTGTCAGGGTTCAGCTGAGCTAAGGGCTGTGCCTACTGAAGGGGTAAGCACCATCCTGCCCCTCCTGCTTTTCCTTTGTGGCCAGACCTTACAGGGAGCCGGTTCAGGCATCTAAACTGCCAGAAACCAATGCTATAGAAGTATTGTGTTAGTTCCCAAAATGGCTTATTGAAGATCCCATGTGAGTGCCCAAAGGAGGGGAGGAGCTGCAGTAAGTAGTGAGGGCACTGAGAGCACAGCGAGTCAGTGGGTCCAGTCCTGCCAGCAGCACCTGGAAGTTAGTGGCGTCACACCTGATGTGACCTTAGACAAGTGATGATACATTCATGGCTTAGGTTTTTCACATATAAGAGTGGAGACAGTAACTGTACTGTCTAGATCCTAAGACTGAGGTGATAAAATTAAGTGTTGCATGCTTAGTGCATATAAAAGCTTTTGAAAACCTTGGCTGGAAGGCTTATAAAAAAACAAATATAGAGATATAGTGGACATCATTCTGTAGCGAGTCTAACAGTCCTGCACTTAACTATTGGTTTTCACTGAATCTTTTCCTCAGGCACGTTAACTTTGCTTTTATAGTCTATCAGGAGGCACTGTATTTAGCTCTCCCTGTTCAAGGTTCACTGACCTATAATCCTACTGAAATGGAGTGAAAAGCCCATGAAAATTTCACTGCATTTGCACTCAAGTAGCATATGGCCATGGTGTTAATTAAAAAAAAAAAAAAAAGTAAAAAAAAAAAAGTGATAGTCCTCTAGTCTCCATGGAGACTGAACATACTGAAAGGGATGGCAGTATAAAATATTTTCAATTTTAGGTTGAAAGGCAGAGATCAAAAGTTGTTCTGGTTAAAATGCTGTGCCAATGTCAACATTCCAAGTTGAATGATAAGGCATTTTGCGCAAATACTTTGCAAAAGGGTTTGCATATGAAATTAAGAGGAAATTTCCAGTGCTATTTTTAGCGGGTTACTGGCATAGATCTTGATGTATATTGTCTGTGCCTTTGTCAAATATATACCAAAATGCATAAGCCAGAAAGTGTAATACCCATCCTGGCAATAAGGAATCCTTGTTTTACAAGGTAACATTCAAATTCTCCTAGAGGATCATAAAAACTAAATAAAAAAGATCCAGCAGAAATTGAGACATTCAATGTGATTAAGATGTCTGGCTGGCAAAGAAGCCTGTATAATAAGCTTTCCCAAACACTTGCCTTCGGAAGGGAAGAGTGAGAAAGAGCGCTACGTGAAAAGTATTCCCGCAAACTGAATAGCAAACGTGGTTTTGTTGTTAGCTAGTAAATATGGTTCGATGCTATTTTTCAGTCATTTGGAGAACAGGAAAGCATAGCTTATAAAGCATTTTCGGGGGGTGGGATATGGAATCACATTATTGGTTAAATGCCAAATAGGCAGCAGGAAAGAATGAACTTTGTAACTTTTTGTTCCCAGGTGAATATAGAAGTAATATATTGGTGACATCTAAAAACCATATTATTAGCAAAAATGCATGCTAATGTGGGGTTTGGGAGTGAAAAATCACTGATTTGACTTTTTCCATCTCAAATAATCATGTCCTGTAGAGTGATCCACACGTTTTAAGGTCAGACCTGTGACAGCATATTGGCTTACTCTCCATTTCAAAAGAACTTCAGAAACTTCATTTGTTATAGATTGGTATCCTACAGTTTTTCATCCTCATGCCCTTCTGCAGTGCTGCTAGCGTTATACATTCCAAGCATCCTCCTCCTTCCTGAATTTCCAGCTCCTTCCAATGTTCCTCATTACAAGCAAAACAAGTGGCCAACATCTCTTGTTGAATTGACACTGATGCTGCCAGGATGGGACTGACAGATAAATGGACAATTTCCCTCTCTACGAATATTTCCATGGGGGAAAAAAAAGAACAGAACCATCTGACTGTTCTTGTTGCTTATGATTAAGAAAGTTTGAGTTCCCTGTAGCTGATAGCGGCGTATCGTGGTTGTATCTTTTAATAGATCTGCTGCTATATGTTCTATAAATATAGCCAAAGATGTCTATACATTCAGTAGACTAAGAGGTAAAAAAGAGAAGCAGAAGTCAGAGAGATAGATGGTTCAGAGGTTTGTGCAGGCAAGTCCTATTATTGATATGGATTCTACCTTGCTGACTTTGGAATCTTCATTTATTGAACAGGAGGCAGTTAAGTATGAAAGACTTTGTTGTCTTGTTCTCTTGGGTCTGATTGTTGGTAGAACAAGGATTGTGAGACTGAATCTTATTACTTGGTGGTGGAGTTTTGCCAAAGATATAACCACAACAAGATTTCTGTATTGAAGTAATTTTTAAATATTATTTAAAAAATAAAAAAAAGCCCTGCCCTCTTGCTACCTTTAGACCATGTCTGAGCAAACACTTAATTTGGAGAAGACAAGAAAGAAAGTGCAAAGACACACAAAATGCAAAAATATATTCAGCTCAGTATTGCGGTCTGCCTTGAAATTGCTTTCCTCTGTCAATAAACATCTGAACAGATGGAAAAGATCTGAAACAAAGGGAAAACATTACCTAACAAAAATGGTTACTGCTCGTTACCTGGGGAGAGCGTTTAGGTAAAGTCAATCTTAATTTGGGCAAATTGGCTTGCAAATTTGGACAGACTGGCTTGCAACTTAATGAAATATTATTTTTAAAAAAAAATACATTGTTAAATTTTTTTTTTTGAAATGTAGCGAACTTGAAATGAGAGAGGGGGCATTTTCTGATATATGTGCTAGCAATACCAAAATTACAAATGGCTTTGATAACTGTGTCTCAGCAGCCAGTGCAGCATTTTTCTTTTCATGTTCAGAGTGGGAAACCTAACTACTAGCCTGGTTTGCCTTGCCTGTTATTTTTGTTCCCTAGAGTCAAACCAACAGGTGACTCCCCAAATTTCTGCATTTGCTTGGAACAATTTAGTAACAAGCATTTTTGTCTGTCATGGATCCGATTCTGTATTTCTTTGACCTTATAACGGACTGACATCAACACACAGCTCAAACTTAGGGGCCAAGGTTGGCAAGCAACACTTTAGAAAGTAATCCTATATTTCCCGGAGGCTGAAAAAGTACACTTACCTTTTTAAAACCTTTTTATTTTTTAGCATATTTATGTTGCATCTGTTTATTCTTCCCTAACTCCTTTTAGGAGAAACTAGACATGTAATTAATTTAATAACAGCAGCTGAGTCAAAGGAATTATTTTATGCCACCTCACAGTTAGTAGGAATTAAGACATTTAATTTTGAACACTATTGAGTATGCTGGAACCTTCCATTTCAAAAAATATAATTAGCACTATTGTTAAATTAATTGGGTTCATCTTTGGTCAGCTTTATGCCCCAGAATGACTGAAGAAACAGAACAGTTTAAATGTTTTCTTTAGTTAATCATCAGTGTGACTGCATTAGTGGCTGTTCAGTTTTGGCATTTTCACATAAACTCTTTGGATCAATGGTAGTCCAGTTGCTTTAATTTTTGTGATTAGCCTAATCTGAAAAGGGAAACTGCATCTAGCATGCATCTGTATATGTAGTCAGCTCCTTGTGTGGCCTTAATAATGCAGCCAGTTTTTACTAAACTTAATTTAAATGTTAAATGTTCATACATGTGGGGCAGATTCAAATGGAATGTACTCTTAAAAATCCCGTGAAATCTTCAGCTAATTTTGTGTTATAATTGTTATTTTTGGAATGGGAAAAAGTTGCTCCTCTCCCTTCAAAACCCTTTCTTCTGTGTGAAGTATTTTTTCAAAAAATACTTTGCTGTGTTCACTTATAACATTAATTTGTTTGCCAAAGCACTGAGTGGGTGTTTAATTTTATTTAAAGGACAGTGTGAATAGCCTCTGGTACTTAATTTAAAATTTATACAATTTTCCTCTTCTCTTAGATAAATCCTAGTGAAGGAAACATCTTTTATGTGTAAGGAAAGTTGTGATTTCCACCCTGCTTATAGTCATTTTTTATTGTCGAGGTTTAACCTCAGCTGACAACTGAGCTCCATGCAGCTGCTCACATGCTCGTCTTCTCTGCCCAGTGGGATGGGGAGAAGAATCAAAAATAAGTAAAACTCTTGGGTTGAGCTAAGAACAGTTTAATAATTGAAATTAAAATAAAATCATAATAATAGTAGTAGTGAAAGATAAGATAAGAAAAAGAGCATAGAATTAACCCCAAGAACAAGTGGTGCACAATGCCGTTGCTCACCACATGCTGATCGATGCCCAGCCAGTCTCCAAGTAGCGACCTGCCCCTCCTGCCCAGCTGCCCCCAGTTTGTATACTGGGCATGACATCACGTGGTATGGAATAGCCCTTTGGCCAGTTTGGGTCAGCTGTCCTGCCTGTGTCCCCTCCTAATTTCTTGTACCTCTCCAGCCTTCTCGCTGGCAGGCCATGAGAAGATGGCAAGTCCTTGGCTTAGTATAAAAACTAATTAGCAGCAAGTGAAAACATCAGTGTGTTATCAACGTTATTCTCATACTAAATCCAAAACACAGCACTGCACCAGCTACTGGGAAGAAAATTAACTCTGTCCCAGCTGAAACTAGGATATTTATTTAGAACATTCTATTTCCTCTTCTCTTGGGGCAGCGTCTAAATTCCTTGTCAGATAATTAACTGTATTAGATACACTAGATTAAAACGTGAGCATTTTTTGGTCAGAGAAACATCATTTAACGAATTAATTCAGTGTATATATTCTCACTGGGAGCTTTGTGCTCATTTTCTGCCTGTTCAAAATTGCACGAGCTTTTGCAAGGTCTTAATGCAAATGTGCTGCTGATGTAGGCACTTACGTTGTCACGTTCCTGTATGTATTGGAAGCTCTTTAGTGGCTCTGATGATATATGCTTCATGTTTTCTCCCGTTGCCTATCTGGTTTAGAGAGCTTAGTACTGAATGAGCCACAATAATATGTCAGTTTGCAATGTGATATGAAAAGCGTGTTGTGACTCAACATGATGCTGCCTAACCCTTGGGCAATAAGATCACTCTCAGATCACCTATTTTCTGGGAGCCACCTATAGCAGTTTCTTTGCCTTAGGGCTAGTAGAGTTGCATAGAAGGAACTAAACTCTTTCTCTGCTGTGTAAAATTGCTATAGGGAAGCTCAAGCAGCGAAAACGCGCTGTGCTCTTAAATTTGAGGGTTTTGGAACAGAGTTATCCCAACTGTATTGGAGTTTCAGGGAGAGAGTGAAGGAGAAGGAAACAGCGGAGGAAGGGAGATGGTACTGCTTTGCTTGCTTTGAACAAAGAGAGTAAGATTTTATAAGAATTGAGATGCTGCTTTTTTATTCCTTTTTTTCCCTACCCTGCCCTGCAACTGGCTGCCTGGAACAAGAAGTAATTCTCTGTAAAACCAAAGTACAAAGGAGCATGTAACCCAGCGCTCTGGCACGTGCCAGGGAACCAGGAATGAGCACGCCTGAGCTCCATGAGATGCTTCAGCTGCTACCACTGCAGACAGTGGAGAAAAGTCGTTACACAAATTAAACAGCACCACACTGAAACTGTGGGAGAGAGAACCAACCAGCAGTGCATTGTCAATGTGGAAAATGTCAGGAGTGACCTCTTTCTTGGAAACAGGCACTGATACATTGCTCACATCTGAACAGAAATTTGAAACTTGCTTTCACCGGCCTGTTATATCCATATTGATTTTACAGTTTTCCTTACAATTAACAGATAAGGTGCTTTTCTACCTCCACTCAGCATGTTATTTATCCTTCCCAGACAAGGGTTATTACATGCTGTCTCTTTTTCAGGCAAAATCCAATAAATTTTCTGATCTCTGCTGTAAAACTGGGCCAAACGGATAGTGCAGAGGAGTCATCTGTCATGATTCCTCCTTAGTGTCTTGCAGGAAATGAATAGCTAGGAAGAATATACCAAGGCTGAAAGATGGAATTTCCTCCTTTTAGCTCGACCTCAAAGAACCCAGTCTCAAACAATAAAGTTTATGCGGTGAAATTCACAACTTCTTTCTCACTGCCCCTGTTGTTTTGTTTTAAAGCAGCTGAAAGCTCCACAAGCTGTTGGGGCTTCTGTTCTTTTTTTGAAATATTTTAGGGGGCTGTGAGTAGAAAGACATATCACTTCAGTTAGCATTGGCACCATTTCTTTAGCTGGATTTCATTAGTATGCACATACTTAGTCTTCTCTTGATTATTCTTGCTACAACACAAGAGGAGGTGGGAGATCGGCCAGCATAACTAATACTCATCTTGTAGGCAATTGATGAAGCTGTAGTAAAGCTAAAGAAAGAAGAGTGAATGCCCTTAACAGAGCATCATAGACTGGCATGTTAAGCCAGGAAAAGAGACCTCATTTTGCCCTGCAGGAAGTTTTTAAAGTCTGGATTTTACATAATTACTATACTTTTACCTTCACATCTTGGCACCTACCTCTAGAAGGCTGACCTACAACACATGTTATCTCCCTTCCCTAGCTCCTGATTCACTGAAGTCTTTAAATCTAGTCTTAAATCTTACTGACATCAGTAGGGCTTGAAATTCAGCAATGATACTTTCTAGAAATATTTATTTAAAATTAATCCATTGAAGGGGTGGATTTTAGAGCATATTTCAAGTTAAGATGGGGACAAATTGAAAAAAGTAGTATGAAATGCAAACTATGGAATCATAGCTGCGAGGATGTTATGTCAAGAGATACTTTAGCTAGAGTAAGTCAATAGGCATCCATTGCTTAATAATTTAATATTCATTTACAGAAAGGGCTGGATAAAATACCAAGCCAATAGGCTTCCCTAGGCTTACACATGCTTTGGATTGAACTGCTGCTGAGATCAGTGCTATTTGGACCGGCAGCCTTGGAGCACTATAATAATGTAGGGTCTTATAATAAACAAGATAAAGATATTCTAAGGTGAGTGGTGGTTTTGGTTGTATCAACTTTGAACTTTGCAGATTAGAAACTGAACCGAGATCTGTTTTTCAGAAATGATTGAAGACTGTCTTCCTGTGGTGTGGGATATAAAAAGTTCAGTCACAGCATCCCCAGACAGGCGCATATGTAATTAGTTTCTTTACCAATTTTGACCAAATGGAGTTGGAATCTTTCTCCCTTTTTCTCCATCCTTTCTCCAGTTTCTCCTTTCATTACTGTTCAGCAATGGTGATACAGAACAGACAAAAAGAAAATTCTCTTCTCGTGTCTTATCTGGTTCCAGAGTGACCAATAGGAGATAAATCTGTCAAGTCTTAGACCAGACTATTGTGGCAGACTTTCCCACTAAGGAATTAATACCGCTGGGATCACAGTAAGAAAGCGGATCAGTCAACTTCAAAGTTATGAAGTGACAGCTTTCTCAGCTGTTCTCAGACGTTGCTGCTTGGCAAGATACCTACAGCTGGTTCTGAATTAGTGGACATAGGAGCTTTAAATGTATAAACATAAAAAGGGGGAAAAAAAGTCTTTCCCACAATTATTTTAAAATTGAGCAAGAAGAGAGTTTGAATTGTGAAGGTCACCAGCACTGGCTGAAATCTCTGACAGCAGCAGTTCTTTGTCTCTGGGGATTAACGTATTTTAGATTCAAATTGATAGTTAGATAATGCTGCATTCAACATTTTGGGGGTATTTTCAGTATTTTAATGTTAAGCTCGATAAGGCAGGCATTTACTTCATAAAGAAAGTTTATGCCAGTCTGGTCTAACAGCCAAGCGAGCTGATTAAAGTTTGGCAGACCCTATTGACATTTCTAATAAAGAAATCACTACCGCAGCATTTTTCCTGCTTAAAGCAACAAGAACAAGAATGGTGAAGGAATAAAACCTTTGGAGAGAGAAAAAAACTGTTGACAGCCGCTTTTAATTTCCTACATTTAATCACTAGTCCTTAGCTTTTGCCACCACTATAACATATAAAACAATAATAGTGGTAATATATTCATTACCCGTCATTTACTTGAGTGCCCGGAAATTAGGAATGTGCAGAGGCTAACTTATGCATAATGTTATAAGAAGAGGATGGAGAGTCTATGGAGAGTGCCATGCCACGGTTGCAATAAAATAATTACATGGCAAATTTATTCTAGACCTTCTAATTGGCTTATTGACTTAGATTTTCCAGTCTTATTAATGTGGTAGATTTCCCAGGGAGAGCTTCATAATTTGGTCCTTCACGTGTTCCTTCCTGTGTAAACCATGGCTCAGTGTGTATTGCGCAAACCCTGATCCACACCAGCTCTACAAAAATAGTCCCTAACCCCAAAGTTTTCTGCTGGGCTTTGAAGGACCCCAGTATCAATCAAAGTGACTAAGCATGGGAATGGAAAGGCAAGAGATGACTACTGCAGTTGAATATCACAATCCAGGGATGAGAGGATCCTTTACGTCCATACCTTTAGGTAGATTAGACACCAGAGGCCATTTAATTAATCCTTATCGTATTACAATGAAAACTAGGTTATTAAATACACAACAATATTAATTCTGAACCCATCTGTAACACTTTTCATCTGAGATTTTCCAAGTATTTTATTACTATAAGGAAAAGAAATCACAAGCCTTTAGCAATAAACCCATACTTGTCCAGCATGTTTTGATTTAATACATGTCAAAGCTGGTTGTTTGCTTTGATAGTGAAGAGAGCACATAATAGAGCAGAGGACTTGAGTAACTCTCCAATGGGTCAGGAAATGATATGTCACCATGTGTTGCATCTGAAAGTGTTTCTGAATTGTGGGCAGACGATCTGTCTTGCATCTAGTTTAAATTCTGTACAGGAAAAAACTTGGTATCGTGGGCTTATGTAAGCCTAAATAGTGTAAATAAAGTGAAGAGGAAAAAAAAGCTAGCAGATGCAGCATACCTGAACAGGTAATTTTTCTGTCATAATTCTATCTTTAGTAACTGGTTTTAAGCACTGGACATTATTCAGTGTGATGCTATTTAAAGGACATAATTTCAAATGAGCTCAGAACTCATTTAATTGTAAGAGCTAAATCAGAGTTTTAAAATGCATTCCCATGCCTGTTTTTACCCTTACATGCTTTGGGATAGCCATTGCTATGTTTATTTAGCTAATGAGGCCATCTCATTGTGACCGCTTTGATTTTTAGAAGCTCATTTTAGGGATATTCTTAGATTATTCTTCAGATTTTAAACAAATTCCTGGGAATGTTGTGAAGCCATACCCTTATCCTCCTTAAAGCCTCACCCTAAAAACTCTCCAAGCTCACCAACAGCTTATGTAACTTCTGGGTCTGCTTACACCCATTCCTTTCGCCCTACCCTGTATCACTCTTGTGCTTCCCTAAATGTCCACATACAGTCTTGCTCTGTTCCTTTATAATCCCATTGCAGTCAGGGTCAGGAGTCATCTGTTGCACCGTGTTTGATGCCACACCTCCTACAGCCTGGTGCTTGTATCATGTTCTGCATCATCTCTGCTGAAAAAAATGAATAATTAAGTATGTGTATGTCCAGTAGCGCAGAACTGAGTTAACTGGTTCACTTGGGCATCCTCCTGGGAGTATGTGTTGATGGGAAGAATTTTATGAGCAGCATTCATCAGATGCTCTGCACTGCTTCTAATCTTGCTGTAGTGAATGACAGTATTTGGTGTTAAATTTAGCTTTGGCTTTATTGTATTTATCCATCACTTATTAGGTCATTATTTGCCTTAAAATAAATGACATGGAAATATAGTGCTGCTAGGTTTGTAAACTATAGCAATATTTATTGTCCCGACCATCCCATGGGTCTATCTTCCCTTTACTCTGAAGCTCTATAGGGACCGAGGAAATGCAGAAAATAGTGTATGAATTCTCCAAAAGTCTGTCTCCGACATGATACTTATTACTTTCCAAGTGAACCCTTGGCTGCCTCTTCTGCTGCTGTGTATTTATGATCAAAGAGTAATTCAATCATTTCTAGGTAACTTCATAATAAAGTTGTACTGTCCAAATGCTTGATGTAATGCACAAAGATTTATGTACCTCAGATCCGTATGTGGCAGATGGACAGAAGTAACCTTGAAAATCTTGCCATTAAACTATATACCTTTTGGCAAATACATATGTCAGTAAAGCTTAAAGAACGGGCACATCTTATATTTGAAGGTATCTTTGCATCTACCAGTTTTCTGTGCTGATGACCTCTTCCTTTGGATGAACTTTGGTATGTGTGCTGTGACAGTTTACATGAAAAAGCGATTTTTAATGGGCACGGTCTAGCACCCTGTAACACATCCCCCAGCTTGGAAATGGAGTTGTGTAAAAAGAGGAGAAAAACAAATCTAAAAATATGTCCAAGTGTCAGACTAAATTAAAATTCATGCTTCATTAGTGGGTACCGTAGAAATAAACAAGGTCTCAGTAGAAGCAGAGTTTCTTCTCTTCAGCATTCTAGTAAACTGGGACTCTGGAGCCTCAAATCTCTTTACAAATGCCCTTGGCATTGAGTTAACAGTATTGAGAGGTGCAGTTAGCTCTTGTAATATTTCAGTATAATTCCTAGTTTGCCAGAATACCTGATTTTGCTTTTACAACAGTCGTTATAGTATAGCTTCAAACTGAATTTAGGCTTTATACATGCTCTGTATATTGGATTATCCATCTCTTTCCTATGGGTTAAAATACATGCCAGGTGCTGTAACACACCTGTGATTTGCAAACTGTTACTCGTGTGTGAGACAGAAAGTACAACTTTGGTCAGCTGGTGTGTGTAATGGGACCGTAGACGGCGTATGGAGCTTCTCTGGCTGGTTAGACTCAATGTAATGGAGCAGCTTGCGTGTTGTGTGTCTGTGCTGAGTTTTTCCTACCCTTTAATGTTTAGTACTCAGCCTTGCTTTAAAGGGTGATTTCAGAGAAGCAGGTTTTCAGTGTCAAATGCTGAGAGCTTTTGCAGACTGGGAATCTTTGCCATGGTCCCAACAGGTTCCTGAGCCCCAGAGCAGATATGCTGTAGCTGAAGGTTCCACATTCTCAACTTTATGCTGTTTCAGCAGTGGAGGTATCAGGAGATCTGAGTACATATCTGAGCTGAGCCACAGCTTCTTTCAAAGTATAAAATCCAGTGGAGTGCTTTTTGAAATGGGCAAGTTGACTTCTGACACAGAAGCATTGATTTCCTGAGTTCATGTTTTTACATTTCCTTGACTTCTGACATTTTGCAGATTTTTGCAAATGAATGTGATGATAGGCAGGAATAAACTTAATTGTGAGAGTCAAAGATAAACCAGAGAGGAATGCAAAGTAGGTTAGGAAAGGAAAAGGTGATGCGAGCATTCTGGCAGTGATATAAGGGACATCTCTACCAGATAACACAGAAAGATATTTCAGTCCTACAAAGGAATCGTAAGGTGTTTCCATCCCTTTCTCTATTAGTTGTTAAACTTCGCCACCCTGAGCAAAAATCCACTGATGTCTTTCCTTAAACCCAGAGGACTTTGGATCAAGCCTGTAATGTACTTCAACTGGGAAACAAGTCCCAGCTCAGCACAGCCAATGGAATAGACTTTCTACTATTGGTGGTGGTAGCTCTCTGATTCCTCAGGACAGCTTTGAGCCATGGTGTGGGCTTGAAGGCACTTCATACGTACCCTTCTGTGTCTGCTTATGCCCTTTGAGCTACACCAGCTGTTGTGCTGTCATGTAGGAGTTCACTGTGAGAAATAATCATGTAGGGATTCTCTGTAATAATTAATTGACTTGGAGGATTGACTGTAAGATGCAAAGAAGTCAAGTAAAGAGTCTCTTTAGTGGTGAAAGGATATTGTAGCCCTCAGTGCACGGAGATGTCCTCTGCTGAGCAGACACTCTGAAGGCTGGAGAGTTTCCTGTTGGAGAACAGCTGTAATACCTTATTTTAGTGCCGTGGTGAATTCCAGTATGCCTTGTCACTGTGCTTTCTGAAATACTGCAACTATCTGAAGCCAGGGCAAGTTTTCCACCAAAAATGATAATGTTCTTCTTCCTATATTTTAATTAGTATTTTAGTGGAAGTGAGAAATTTGCTGATTTATGTAACTCTTTAAACCGGGGCAGGGCAGCAAACTTCAGGGTAATTTATTTCTTTATATATATATTGCAGGGATTCTGAACACTTTTTGCAGCAGTTGCAATCCTTTTCTGCAGAGCAAAATATTCATCTCAGACGGCAGAGTTTCACAAAGTCATCCCTGGTTTATACACTTCATGATTATTTGCTATTTTTGCAGCCTCATCTGTGAATCTTTCCTATATGGCATCATGCAGGCATGTGCGTTTCTGTCTGCTGTGCTGAAATATTTATGTGGGTAGTTTTAAGAATGTTTTTAACCAGTTTAAGGAAAAAAAGGGTCTTAATTTTAAATAATTATTCTGGAACTTTTTTCTGTATGTTAATATCTTTTATGAACAAAGATACAACTTGGATTTTAGCAGCTAGTAACAACCAAATATGAGTCTCATCCAGTTAGACCATTATAGTATTTTTCCTAATACACTATTAGATGCTCCTAATACACTAATCAATCTAAATATAAAAGCAAATGGATGTAGTTTGTTAGGAGATTGCTCTAGAGCCTGAGAAAGCCAACAAACCTAAGGATTAATATATTCTACCTGCCAGTATAATCCGTGGTAATTGTGGTAATGGTGAAACTCCAGGCATCTCCACCAAAGCCACCTTCAGAATAACCTACTGTCTCCTGCTTTACTCTCAAACTCTCAGGTACATCTTAGAAGGCTTAGCAGTTGTCCCCAAGCACAATTAATTCCTGTCCTTGGTGCATGTCAGTGGGAGTTAGGTGAGGACTCTGCCTGTCTACTTGTGTAAGTACTACGGGACTCCTGTTTGCAGCTTCAGCAGCTTGAGTAACTGTGTCTGTGCTAATACATGCTTTCCACCACTCGAAACTTGACTCTGATAAAGGGGGTATTAATATTTGAAATACATAAAAAAACTTGCGAAACATAGTTTGCCATGAACACAAATTCTCATTGTCTTAACTGGAAATGCAAATGCTTATGCTCAGCCATCTGCTTTGGCTCTGTCTCTCCTGATACTCCTTTAATGTTTCTTACTGGGCTTTACTTACTCTCGTGTTTTTGTGTGTGGATGGAAACAATTTTTATCATAAATCCTTTAAAAGATAAGGAGCTCAAAAGTGATCTTTATTAATTCCAAAGAAGATTGAAACCAGACAGCAAGTAAAGAAGGGCATGAGGGCATTTTACACATCATCACAGCCATGGCAGAGTGATGCTAAAGAACAGCTGCCAAGGGTACATGGAAAATATTCCTTGCTTAGGTACAATATTGGATTTTAAACAGCCTTGAAATGTGAATGTCAGAAGAGGACCCAGCTTCTCCATCCCTGTTGTTCTCTTGGGGGTCCAACTGGGAAGTTAATTGTAAAGGGCTCGTATGGAAAATAGAGACTACACTAGCTCAGTCTCAAATGCCGTAATTATCCCTTGAGATAAAAAGATAGTTGAGTTAGTGGGGAATGAGTTAATGTGGGGACCAGAAGCAGTGTAGATGTGTCAGTGCAATGTTAATTAGTCTTTCTAGTTTCCCATCATGTATTTGCATTTCTGTTAAAACAGTGAGTTTCCCGTACTGGAGTTTTTCTTTTTTGCACACCCTGTCTGTTCTTTATTATCAGACTATCGCAGTACCACATAAGGTATTGCAGCACCACATAATGTTTCATGTGGTTATTACTGTAACATCTTTGTCAGGTAGGGAAGTGAAAACAGGGAGATGAGTCCCAGAAATATTCCATGATTTGTCCACTGCCACAGGACATCTGAGATTTATTGATTTGCGGAATGATGCACATTGACTTAAAGCAGACCTCAAGATTGCTGATCTACAGATTCCTAGATTTAACGCCCCTTTAAAAACACTTCTGCTTTGACTACTGAGCCTCTAATATTAGCTTTTCAGGAATCCATATTTATTGTTCAGTTAGTGGCTCCATTTTCAAGGACGAAAATTGTTTCTGAAGTGCAAGGCAGTGGCCCACAGCAGAGATAGAACTGAGAGAGATCTAACAAATAATATAATAGATTAACCAGTTCTGTTTTGCAATTGTGGACAAGAAATGAAGCATGTGATTTTAAAATGATTTTAAATGTAGCATTCTAGGAAGAAATATACTTGTAGTGCAATCGTTATGGTGATAGAGATAGCAGAGACTAGTTAAAGGAGAAACTTTGGGTATCATAGAGTTGAATGTTCCACTAAAGTCTTCCATCTTATGTGCTCAGTTTGTCTCATTCTTCTATGATCCTTAATGGGCTGCCACAGATGGGAAAATAGGAGGCATATTTCCCTCTAGTGTGCAGCTGCTGCAGAATTAAGAGCTGTAAACTGTTTTGCAGACTTCCTACATATTGTTTGTGAAACTGTGATTATGTGGTACTCTTTACATAATCTAACAGTTGGCTTCAGCATCCTCTCCCCTCAACACATCAGCTGGTAGGAGCCTTCTCTGATGATGATGTATTTCTATCATGGTTTTTTGCTGCTTATGGGGTTAAATTTTCTCCAATCTACCTCTGTTGGCACTTGCGCATTTGGAAAATATTTTTCACTGCTACCTTTCTCTCTCCCCTGTAATTGCAGTGTAATTGATGGGGGACACTTTTTAATTTGCCTGTAGATTCTGGTAAAGACTATATACATGACACACTGTTATTTCAGTACAGATAAGACTGATAGTAATCCCTGGTACAAATAATTTCACATTCTCACCTGGTAGTGAGGATGCACCGTTGGGTCTGAATGCCTCCAAACATGTAGCATTTCCCCCCGTGACAGTCATCTACCCCAGGAAATGAGAAACTTTATTGTCCTTGTGTGGGAGTCCGACCCCCACACACAAACTTTTTTTCTGAAGAGAGACTTTTTTTGGTAGGAAGCCTTCAGCAGTGCTGTAGGCTTGAGGAATCCCACTTCTTATCCAGCTGTTTTTACCCACACTGTGCTGGGACCGGCCACCCAACCTCTCAGTCCTCCCACGTCATGGACATACTGTGCTGCGCGCCCGTGAACTGATCCCTGTTAAAAGCAAACCATTTTTGACAACCTCTATTTTTGTTGCCTAAAGTAGCAACTTATATCATGAACCTATGCCTGGAGGCGCACAAGAGCAGAATAGGTTTTTGGCCACGGGGGGCCAGGGCACGGTAGGTTTGGCTGAGAGGTTGACCTAAATTTCCTCCCACTGATGCTTGTTCCCAGGCTGCAGTTGTAGCCCTCTCAGTACGACTGGCACAGCTCTGCGAGGCCACTCAGTGCAGAGGGTCACAGAACCTCTGCAGATAAGGGGTACTGCCAGTCATCATTTTGGTGATCTGAACTGAAAGGCAGCCCCAACATTGTGTCTCTTGTAATGTCACCCTGAGGTGAAGCAGGGAACTGCCTTTAAGTTTTCCCAGTCTTAGTCTACAGCACAATCAACAACATGGTGCTTTTTCTCATCTTCTGGGATAGCGTCAGACATTGCCCTGTTTTGCACATAGAGACGCAGGAAGTTAACTAATTGCTGTATCTAATCATGTAAGTCTTTCAACTTCAGGAGGCTTGGCCTAGCTTCAGCGCGGTCACACTCTTAGGCTTCTTGCAACTCCAACGCGAGAATGTGCTTAACCGTAGGCAAGTGGTTTTCCAGGTGGAGATAGGTTTAAGTGTGTAACTTTGTTCATTAATGTGCTCTGAAGTTGAAACTATTTACATGCCTTAAATGCTTGCTTGAAATCTTTGCTATCTTGGGGCTTTTCTGCAAAGCAAATGGGAGAGAATTTGGCATCAGGTATTTTATTGAAGGTGACAGAGGAGGTCCATGGCAGGGCCTGGAGCAGAACCCATTTCTGCTGACTCACATTCCTTTACTTAGACGTGATTGCCCCTTCCTTATGGAGGCAAAAGCAAACTTGGCACCTTGTCACTGCAGAGCGCTTACACTTCCCCTTCGCTGGCACATGAACCAGTCTAAATAGTGAACACTTGACCTCCTTCCAGGGAGTGTTAATATTAAAACTTATTTTTCTACAGCAACAACAACAACTGGCACAGACTTGTAGGCACTTAGGCATCGCTTTGCTCTGACAGGTGGTGAAGTCTTGCTGGGAAGCAGCAAGTTCTTCTCTATTTGCTGCTTTTTTTTTTTTTTTTTTTTGTATTTTCTGTTCCTGACCTGAACTGTTCCTGGACATTAGCACCTGAGGTCCACTTTGCACTGCGAAGGTTTGCTGCTATGCCTGTGTGGTGAGGTAGCTACAGCTTAAGCAGAAGACTGCTCTGTCCCATGTTGCTTAAAACGGTTCCCACAATGAAATCACTCTATTGAAAAAAATATTTTTTTTTGAAAGCTTAACTGTGCTTATGTAAAGGCTTTGCTTGTATAAAATGTCATAAAAATCAAGTCTCATACATCATTACCATGCTAAGAAAAGAGTGGTTTCTCATGTAGATTTGGCATTTCTTGACTGTTCCTGTGTAGAATAAAACAAACAAAAAAACCAACAAAAAACCTCCACGAACAAAACCAAAACCCCAGTGTACCTTATTGAGGGAAATATTATAAATAAAAAAATACCTCTGCAACTTTAAGGCTCTCAGCTCAATAAACCAGTTAACCTTTTTTTTTCTGGTTCATGAGAAAGATGGGATCTCAGGTTGCAATTATCTGTCTTAATATTCCACGTTGTAGTAGGTATTAATGTGTAATTGCATTTTGGACACAAAAATGAGAATGTAATTTACAGGGCTGCGTCATAGACTAATTTCTTGCTTAATGACTGTAGTCTGTGCTCCTTCGACAGATGGTACCCAGGCTGCCGCACGAGCTGCTCTTCTGACAGTGCCCTCATTATGTGTAAACTCTGTGAAAGCCCAGCTAAGAGGGAGGATTCATTGAGGGTTTGTAAAAATGTTGTGTGTTACCTATTACCATCCTGGATTTCTACTGGCCATTTCAGTCTCCTGGTGATTGTTTTATAAGTTTTGTTCTGTGAGTAACCAAGAGCAGTGTCTCTTTTGGGGATATTTTCCTCAACAGTTAAGCACTGAGAATGTTCCCTCTGGGTAGTCTCAGCAGTCTGTTTGGGAGCATCATGTTGCTTCCTTGCAGGGATATAGGAAAGAAAATAGTTGCACAGCAGGGAATGTGCCACATGTGATGGTGTTATTTCAAGAAAGGCTTGAGGAAGATTGATCTGGAGCTTCACCCACAAGGTGAAAGTAATTCCTCTTCTAAAGTGAGGACAGCTCCACAATAGGATTGCTTACAGAAGATCGTGCATTCCTTCTGTGTGCATGGGTGTACTCATACAGCTTCATTGTCATTCAAAATGGAGCTTGCCTGGCTCATATCCTATCACCAAAGATGTTTATTAACTTAGTTTATGAAAGAGACAGGGCAGAAAAAAAGATATGTGCCCCATCCGTTTAGAAGCAAACCATCTGCAGGCTGGCATACCTGCTGTGGATCTCACAGGAAGGGATCATGTCTTGAAGGAACATCAACATGACTAACAGAAGCTTCTAGTATAGTCCATGGCAAATATCACACATTTATTTTCCAGGATATGGCAAAAAATGTGGAGCATGCTACGGGACATCCTATGTGCCTAAATGTTATGTTGCTCTTTGCTTTTGCATTAAATCTTCTCACTATCAGACTATTTTTAAGATATCACACTTGACAGTGAATAAGTATTTTTTCCTATAAACAGTTAAATTAAATTACTTTACCATCAGGAACTTTGACCTTGATTTCAGTCCCCCTGAAAATGCTGGTGTGCGTCTCGTGTGCCTGGAATGAGTAAGTTTAGAAGCCCAGTGATGCTGAAGTCCCCTGTGTCTAACAGGACTGCCTTATAAAAATGTTGAGAGCTAAATGTAAGGACTTTGTCCTATGTGAAGAGGTTTCTGGTTGCTCTCAGCACTTGATAGGGAGAAGTGGCAGGACACACAGCAGGTTTTGGAGGGACAGACATCTTCATCTAAGAAACCAGAACTTCTGTGCCCCATGCTGAGTATACACTGGTGTGACACGGAGCACATATCTGTCCCTCACGGAGGTTTAGCACCTATGAAAAGCTGCGGCAAATCTTGCAAGAATCTGTTGCAAACAACTGAAGAGTTTACCAAACAACTGATGAGTTTACCAAACATGCATAAACCAAGCAACAGTAACATCATATAAATGTGCCGTGTGCTGGTATTTTCCTGGCTGCCATTTAGTTCATATAATTTACGGCGACGCTTCATGTTGTGCTAGTAATAAAAATTCATGCCTTTTGTAAAACTAAGTGAATCTTAAGAGACTACGACTTCAGCTCAGCATTTGTAGTTTGACATGTGCTGAGAGGCCAAGACACGAGGCGTATTATGAGGTTTACATGGGGTGCTGTTTAGCACAGCGCCGCTCAGCAATGGTTCACTATCCATTAATAATATCTGAAGCTTACACATTGTTTTTGTGATGTCAGTGGCAATTTACCACCACAAATTATTGAAAGTGATAATTCAGTGGAGTGATTCATCTGCAGCATGCTCTTGAGCTCAGGGAGGGAAGGCGTAGCTCTCATGTTGTTTAGCTGCCGGCACAAAATGACTAGCAATTGTCAGAAAGCATTTATTTTTCTCTCTTGACATTTCCTCCTAGCAACATGTAGTATATACATTTCCTATGAATTATAAGGCTTTTTTTTTTTCCCCCTTTCCTCCTCCAGTTCTTTGTGAGGCAACAGCAAAATACTAAGTGCAGAGAAAAGCATACACAAGCATGTAGCAGACCCTCAAGGCCTGCAGCGGAATTCCTTCTGTGAACCCACAAACAAGGTTTTAAAACCTTGATGCCTTTAAAGGCGTTCAGATTTAACTCTCGCTTGTTCTTACCAGCAACTCTGAAGGGGACTTTAAAGACCCTCCAAGAGTTTTACAATAGCTCTTGAGAAGCTAAAAACACACAAATATCAAGCCTTGTAACTGAAACAAATACATTTTGTATACCTGAATGGGTTTAGAATTGGTGCAATTTAAAAGAGAACAATAGAGAAGTGAAGGCAAGAATGTTAATAAATTCCAGTGTTTCTTAGCATGAATTTTTATCAAAAAATGAAGTCAAAGGCATGTATATGTTCATGTATGTATTCTTTAAACCTGTGTGCAACTCGTGCTCTCAGGAGTTGTATTACTGGAGAGTGAGGCGTCACCTTAAGGTCATAATTTAAAATCAATTCCAGATATCATTATTCTTTGGTTTCTGATGTACTGATAATATATTAGATGCTTTTAAAATATGCGGAATTATGAGGATGCCACAGGTTGAAATCTAGAGAGACAACTGAACAGGGTTTGGTGGAGAAGGAAAGGATTGGTAAAGAGTTTTTATATACAAGCTGATTCATATTGTTTCACAGCCTGGCAGAGCCGTCTTTGAAAAAGCTTTGCTGAAGACAAGATAGGTCAGCATACGTTAGAGCTGTATGATGGGCATGCTTTGTGGTTCAGCTAAACCAGCCCCTCCAGCAGAAATGACTCAGAGATGGTTTCCATTTTGTCGAGAGAAATATTCGAGGTGGGCACGGGACAAGATGATTTTAATAAAGGTTGTAGTTAGATCCCAGGTATATCCACACATCTTTGCTCTCAATGTCACTAAAAATCAGTGCTGTCTTTCAGCAGCATTTCCATCATGAAAATACTCTGTGCTGCTCCAAAATGTCCTAGAGGCCAAAGAAACAATGTGAGCATACTGGTCCTGGCAGGAGCACTTTCCTGGCTGGTTCTGGAAGGACTTTGAGTATCTGTAAGTAGAAACCTTCAGATACAGTAGTAAAAGGAGAACTCTCCAAATCATGTTTACCTGTTCATGGCTTCACATGCCAGGCAGCCTCCACCTTCTCATCATTCAGAGATGACACTGAATAGAAGAGACTGGCATCATCACTGCAGAGGCCTTGGGTTGTTTTTCAGTTTTGAAAGAGTGCTGCTCCTGTCTTTCTCAAGAGCAAATGGACACTGGTGAGTAGAGATTACCTGCAAAGGTTGTGTTGTGTCTTACAACACAATCTCTTGTCTCTTGTGTTGTGTCTTACGAGCAGTCCAGAATTTAATATTCCTGTCTCCCACAGTCATGCTACAGTCCCAGAACTTAGTCATACTGTAAGCTCTCTGTGTAGCAACCAGCACTTTACAGCAGTATTGGACGCAGTATTCCGTATTTTCAGCGGAACCTAGCAGAAAACAGTCACTTAAGCCACAAAAGGCTTTTCTTGTCTGTTTTCACTAACTTTTCTACACTGTTTGTAGAAGTTCCCCAACAGGGTTCCTGGTATCTTCAGCAGAGGGTGTAAAAGAAGTCAAGTTTCCCTCTGCCTGCCCTGCGCAGTGTCACACATTCTCTCTGTGAAAGAGAATTTAATCCTTCCAAGTAGTGGTGCCACCTCAGCAGGTCAGTCTCATTCCTAATGTACTGTTCCGTCAGTGCTGACTCTGGTATTTAGAATTCGGCTGAGTGGATTTAGGAGATTTCCCAGCTCTTACTTGGAGAAAAGGTATTTGCTCATTTTATGAGCTGTTAGTAGATACACTATCACTTGCACCTCTCGAGTGTAGATATTATACAGTAGCAGTATCCTGCATGTTGATCTGTTAAGCTACATACACAAGTCATAGCCTGAAATCTTTGATGCTAATGTATTTAGAGTAGTACTTGCTTAAAATCTAAGCTTTTACAAGAAATTTGTTTCCTGTCTTAAGTACACTTGAGTTGTAGATTTCAGTGGAAGTGAATAGGCTTTGTATCTGGAGAGATGAGAGATCCGGCCACAAGCACAGAAGAATCAGCAGACTCTCTGAGCAACCCTAGTTCTTCATAGAAATGGAATGAAACCTGAGGTTTTTTTCTGGTTTCAACCCAGATCTGATGTCAACTATTGCAAGTAGGAATGAAGAACAAGGTGGGGTTTGTGCATTCTACAGAAATTTTTCAAGCTGGAAGCAATTCCTGTTCTATGTTCACATGGTATAAAGGGCCTTTTCTGAAGTGTGTATGAGGAATTGGAAAGAAACATGAACAGAGAAATCAGGAGACATGAGATAATAGCTGAGTACCTTAATAGCTAGCCTGAAGTATTAATTTCTAGGTTTTTTTTTCCTGGTCTTTCAAGCTGGATCTGTTCTACTTTCAGTAGGTAAGAGGTACATTGTGTTAGAGATTGTCACGTTAACCCGTTCATTAAGCTACTTCGATCAGCTAAGGTTCTAGAATGAAGAGTCCAGCTGACAGTTTTGTCCTTCATATTGTTTCTGAGCCCCTGCAGTGAGCCCTGCAGCATTTGGAAGTGCTGGCTGGACTTAGAACAAATCTCATGGAGTTCAGAAGCTTCAAGGAGGTTTCTGATTATTCATTTGTTGACTTGGACAAAAAGTTGCTGCATAAGCTTAGAAAAGCCTTCCAGTAAAAAAGGCGGCTGGAAAGGAGAGAAAAGTTAGTGGCAAGGGAAAGGATAATCTTTGGTATAAGTCGCTGTAGCTTTATTCAGCTTTATCCCAGAATATCTTCACTGATGTCCAGTAGGCCCCTTCCTCAATTAAAGCAGGTGGGAATACTTACCAAAATGTATTTGCCTGTTTGAAGTGAAGCGTGTTTTTGCAAATAAGTATTTAATTAACACTGAGGTATAAGGAGAGAAGACAAAGGAAGAGATACAGAGTCATAGAATACCAGGTTGGAAGGGACCTTAAGGATCATCTAGTCCGACCTTTCAATCTAAAAATATGGTTTAAATGAGATGACCCAGCACCCTGTCACCCTGTGTGTTTTATGTCTGGAAATGACCAAAGAATATTGTGTCAGAGCATAAACAAGCGGGATGGAATCACAGGCTTGAGACCTGCTTTTCTTTAGTGTGACAGTGAGTTCAAACTTCATCGTAACTACCACTGCAGTGTGGTCTGATGGATATGGCAATAGTCCAGGGAGTCAAGACTATTACAGGGGAAACTGCGTCCTCATTGAAATGGTAAAATTCGCATTTATTTCAGCCAAGGACTGGGTTTTTCCTCTTTTCCTACCTCTTCTGGTAATCTGCTCTGGCACCTCTATTCCATGGAATGGATTGCTGTGCAGGCTGCCAGGCTAGCAGCAGTCAAGCTGATGGATCAGCACAGTCCCATGCAGTGCTACTAACTTCTGTCTCCAAAGTAACACAGCGGTGATAGTGAGGTGATAGCCAGGGATGCTCCCGCGTGCTTGGGCTGCTTCTGCCCATGGAGACAGACAGTCACCTGGAGCTCAGGGCTCTGTGTGCTGCACCGTGCTCCGCTGCAGGCTGCAGAGCTCCCCAAAATCATCTTGTTAAATCACTGCATTTCTCTGTGTTCTTGTAATGTGTGAAATGTCTATTGATATACCTGCATCTTCAGAAAATGCTTTAAGATCTCTGCATGAAAGAGACTAGAGAGACCTCGGTGTTATGGTTATTATTACAACTATCAAAACGTATTCTCTAAGATTATTCAAACTCATATGTCAAGGTCTCCAAACATATGGGTAGAATCTCAATTGCCTGCATTATGGCTAACTTGGGGTTTTTCCCCCTTTTTCTCTCTCTCCTCTCTTCAGTGTTTGAAATAAGTCACCTCTGCAAAAATCAGGGCTGAGGCTGGAGCTGGCATGTATGAAGATTTCCTTTGCTCCCACCGTGGGGTGTATAATTGACAGTAATGGCTGTAAAATCCAGAGCTCAGGGGCTAGGGGTTTTTTTTCAAGCCATCGCTCTGGAAACTACAGAGTTTGATCAATGCCTGAGAATTTCAGACAGGTATTAATAAGCGAGAATGTTAAAGATCTGCTTTAAGAATAAATAATCTAATTCATTTTATAATCCTAACTGTTGTTAAAAAGAAATAACAGTAATAATGAAAACAAATTACCTTTGATTTAAATATTAATCTTACATGGTAATTGTGCCTGAATAAATATTTCAGTTGCAGAGAGTGGATTGTATTGTCAAACATTGGAAGCTGTGCCGCGACTGAATTCAGTGTCCTGTATTTATGTTTCGTAAAGAAGAGCTGAAATGCTTTGAAAGCTTTCTTCTGTTCTGTGCGTGTCACTGTGTATTACGGCGTGCCTGCGTGAGTGATGTATGCTAACTGAAGGAAGGAAAGGATGTCAAATTGGCACAGACTCCTCCCTGGGGTTGCTTCAGCCAGATCAAAATGATGTATATCTTCATAAAGCCAGCAGCATTCACAGCGCTCGGGGCTTTATATTGTCTAGGAATGCGAAGCACAGCTAAAAATTCTCTCTGCTGTAGTTTTACAGGCAGCTGGTGTAGCTGATACTGTAAGTTAGTGCTGCTAACCTAATCTAGTTATAAAATGATGTGCCACTGAACTTTTGTTCTTTAAATAGACAACTTGGATCTCTGGTCATTTAGAAAAGTGCATCATCAGCTACCGCTTTTGTTTTTCATCATTTCTCTTTTCCTGATGAGTCTTGTGGAACATCACTGCATTGGTGAAGACCAGAATTAACACCTAAACAGTCCCCAGATTTGAAGGGCTTCATAACAAACTAATGGGGAACTTAATGTCTTTATTTTAAAAACTGACAAGAAGGGTATTTTTTTTCAGTGACATATTACACATTTGAATGCAGTGGCATAATCTAGCTAGCAAAGAACTCAGTTTTTGAAATCCAGCTCCTTTTTTTTATGGACTACCATGGGCTTTGTGGCTTGTGGAGACTAGGAAGGTGTGATATAGAAAAACTGACAGTTCCTCAAGGTAGTCTGACTTGATCGATGTACTGCGAAAGAGTCTATTAATGTAAAAAGATGAAGTTCTGCTTTCGTAGCATCTCTGTGATCAAGGTTTGTTCTTTGTTCTGTTTCGAAAATCCTGATTTAGCCCAAAACTCTTGTTTCTGGCCTGTTATGAAGCATTTTCCCTGACAAATCTCAAAGCCCTGAATCATATTCAGAATGTCAGAAAACTATAGCAAAGAGTGGTGAAGCACCTTGCACAGGGTCACTCACCAGAGGAGTGACAGAGCCAGGCATCTCCTGTGTTCTCAGTTCAGTGCTTTATGTCAACAGCAATATTTTACGACTCTGTGACTGCTCCTGTTGTATCCTTGCTTGGGAAGGGACACTGCCGTGGGATCCACTTAATTCAGTCCAGTTCCAGTAGTAAATTTCACCTGGAACTTTAGCAGTGGTATAGAATAAGTGGAAGTTTCTCTTTCCAGAAGATATGAATTTGGCTGTATTTTGTGAGATAGATGAGAAGAGCAAAGGATTAGCATAGTTTCAACATACGACTTTCTGAAAATAGGAGCACGCTTTAATTTACACTCATCAATGCTGATGGAGATGTCACTTTTTTCATACCTATGGGAGAAATATCTGTTACGGAACCACTAACTGCTTCAGTCCTCTTAATTTCCCTTTCTTACAAATGACTTCCAGATTGTTTCTACTTCATCTTTTCTCCACACAATTCATCTGCCTACTTCTCACATTTATCTAAAAACTTTGGCGTCAATCCTTGACTGTTGCATATTTGAGAAAATTTTGTTCCTTAGCATTGAAAAAAGTGTGCACCAGAGATTTAGGTATGAATTTGTTGCTTTTTGTTTTACATCTCTGCAAAATTTGCAGAACACAATGCTTCTTTTGTGAACAAACAGTCAGATTTCTAAATTATTAAATATGAAAATAAGAGATAGAGACATATTTGGTAACTCTTTTTCCTTTGGAATTGTCAAAGAAAAATGTGATTCATTCATGTTACTATATGGTTTTACCATGAAAAAGACTGTTTCAGAGTTACTGCTATTAATTGTGTGTCATAGGATGCTGTGATAGAGAAAATAATCATATTGCCTTTTAAATTTACATTAGCTGTGCTGATGATCATAAGCAACCCATCAGATACCAACTGTACTCAATGCTGAGAGGCTTAGCAGGGAGAGGAAGACTCATTTGTTCATGATAACATTATGAGCTTTGGTTTACGGCTTTCTTTATGTAGTATGGGAGCAAAAATGTAGGTCACGTTCTTAATTATGTGGGAGACCTGTTTCAAGGGTTCTGTATTCCTACAGGGGTCATTTTCATGCAGCATTGAACAAGGGTCAGGAGTAATTCTCTCCACATATAATTTGGGGAATTTACTGAGTTGAACTGGTGATTTTGCTGATAAATGAGAGCCTAGCTTAGTAGAGTATTTAAATTCATTCCTACTTAGCAGAGTACTTACACATATGCTTAACTTATGAAATGAGATTGAGTCCCAGAAGACTGGAAGAGCTTGCTTCAGTGGTTTGCCAAGAAGGAGTCAACTTCTGAACTGGAACTTTAAAGAAAATCAGGAAGCCATAAAAGTTAAGGCATATTTCAGTGAGCAGCCAAAAGACAGAAGCCTGGTTTCTATGTATTTGCTTCTTAGGAATGAGTGTGTACCTGGATTCTTAGGGAGTAGGCTGCATCTTTTCTGACAGAGGGGTTAATCACTTGGTCTCTTCTATTCTGCTGTCTGCCTGCTTCCAAAAAGCTTAATAATTCTTAACCTCTATCCTTCTGCCTAGTTTTGTTGAAATCGGTCTAATGTTACTGGAGGGAATGGCAGACACACAGGCATACTGATTGCATAATCCTTTCTTTATTAAGGAACTAGGCAGAAACCGAAAAAGGCTTGTTACAGCCGTATCTGCAACTAAAAAAAAATATTTCTTTCTAAGCATTTTATCCTATCTAATTTTAAACCTTTCCAGTTATTGTGTCTGCTGTTTTCTCTTGAGACTTCCACTGTCCTTTTCCTTTGAATTTGCTCCATATTTCCTCTTCTTTCTAATTATACTCTGCTGCCTACCTGCTCTAGCAATTTTCTCTCCGTGACGCTTAAATACTTGAAATATTGTGGAAAGTTAGCGCTTTCTGTTTCTTCTGCCTTTTAAGCCTCGCCTACTGATTTTTTCAGAAATCACCAAGCTACCTTCTGCTCTTCTTGATGTTACTTCAAGTATTGCACATTCAGGCCATCTGAAAATGTGGCAGAATATTTCTTTTACCGTTTTTAGAAAAACTTGTCCATTTCCTTCAGTCATGACTCTTATTTGTACCTTATCCTGCTGTGCAATGAAAGCATAACCGAAGTCAAACAGCTTGAGTAAAGCAAAAATAAAACCATACCTAAAAATCTGTTTATATTCATAGACTGTAGTGATAATTTTGGCAGTGCTATGTTTTAAATCTTCATGTCATTTGGCTGCTTTTATTACTCACAACAGCTGCCTGTTGGATTTCTCCACATATATTCCAAGAATCATGCTAGTTAGGAGGTTTGAAGTATGTTGCCTATTTGAATTTTCTATCTTGCTTGCTTGGAGGAGATATTTTAAGTCTTGATGTTTTTGGTGATTGTGTGTTCCAGCTAGTAGGAACTAGCTAGGAGGATTTTCCATTGCAATGAAGGAAGAGTAGTGTGTATATTTGCAATGGTTGCATGTTAGCCTTGCAAAGAAGGAGAGTTTACAGTAAATTAAATGATTAAAGACTCAAAATTCGGCTATGAAGCTATAGTGCAATAGCAGTAAGAATATAAAACAAAAAAGAGTCAATAATTCAAGCAATCTAACATTTAGGTGACTGCCATGAAATGAAATCCTACTTTGGTACACAACTTTTTCACCTCTGATCTTGTTGTCATCTTCTTCTGAAGCTCTGCTATTCGTAAAGGGAAATCTGATTCACAAACTTCAATGTGTGTGAAATTTTGTAATGCCTTTGAGTAGAAATTGATCTTTGCTTACTGCTTTCCCCCTTATGTGAATGATTGATGAACCTGTTGAAACTATGAATGATTACTAGCATTACTGAATTCATAATCACAATAATTAGAGTCTCTCTTCCCTTGCCTCCAGTTCAATAAAATCAATATGTCTTTTTAAAGGGCTACATGTACATCTTTCCACTGTCAATTATAAAGATTTCTAAGCACATTCCTGAGATTCTTACAAGTAGTAACAATGCATTTGTGCTGCTGCTCAGCCCCCAGAGTTGGTGGTTGTTTCCCACGGAATCTTCTAAAACCCAAGATTAGTATCTTCAAACTTATCACTTAAACTGCTTTAAAGCCCAAAGTCCATTAGATGGAAGTTTGCCACTTCCATCAAGTGGCAGCAAGTAAGGAAGCTTATGTGATGTGGTAGGTCCATCACATAAGCTGATGGCATGAGATCCTCACTTTCATTAGGTGATATTTCTTATTCACACTGACACATTACTTCACTATTTCATGAAGCATTTCCCTAATTCATGCCATGTCTTTTTTTCTCTGTCTTCCAGCTTTCTAGTTTGATCATATTACTATTTTTTTCTGAAAGAGTACTTTACTTCCAGAAATTGCAAACTGTAGTTGCTTTCTGACAGAACATACTGCGATGAGGTCACGAGAACCCAACATTTTTCAGCCTGCCTACCTAGACAAATGAATATTTAAACTCCACCTAAGTTTATGTGCAGAAGTGTAACACTTTTGTTTACAGCTACACTAGGGTAGGGAAGGAGTTGTTTGGCTGGAGGTGATTTGAGGACACAGAAACGCGAAAGGAATAATTTTGAAGGAGGAAGCTATTATCAGCCATTACATGTTTCCAGAAGGTCTGCAGAGTTATTTAATATTTTGCTATGAGCACTTGTAGGAAGTGGAGCTGCAACTGGCCATATGATCCATTTCAATGTCTGGGGTGTGCTATGGTCCAGTTGCTCTGAGAAATGGCTCATAGAAGACTTCAGTTCCAGCCAGGGTGGCTCCTCTGACTGCTTTAACCATTAGAATAATCAAGTTCTGGAAGAGCCTTTCAGCAGAAAAGGGATTTAAAATCCCTAAGTGCTTTTAAAATGGAGCTTGATAAATTTATGAAGAGATTATATGGTGTGGTGGTTGCGATAGCAGGGAATATCCAGATGGACCAAGATCTCTTCCTGTCCAGGCCATCATGTAGATGCAGCTCTGTCTTCCTTCCTGTGCTGGAATTTTTTCATCTAGAATGAATGCTCATAGCTTTCACATGGACAGTTAGTCTTTGTATTTGCTTTAACAGCTCCTGGACTATTTGCATAAATAAGATCAAGATTACTTGATGGTCAGATAGAAAAGGTAGACCTCACCAAAGGATGGTGACTGAGTGTACCTGCATAAATTAGTGCAAATTGTTGCTGTTGTCTACGCTGTTATCTACCGTGGGGATAGTTTAATGGTCTCAGTGCACTTTCTGTTGGATAATTCTCATAATGGCGGCAATCATCACTTGCCCTTACTATTTTCTTCATTGTAATTCCTCAGAGAGTATCCAAGAATTGCCAGGACATATGTATCCCCTCATATTTTGCCAGTCCTTCTGAGCTCAAGTGCACCTCCACCTCAGACTCAAACTTGTGAAAATGCAGGTGCATCAACATTGGATGTAATGAGACCCTAAATGGTGACACTGCTTGACTTAATGAAACAGTTTAGGCTAGTGAGAACATGAGTTCTGTGAGCTTTTGAACTCACACAATTTTTAATGTCACAAATACATCAAAAACTATGATTTGATTTGACAGGACCTAGGACTCAACTGCAGACCTGTATCATCATCCTGTCTGTACGATTTCATCATGCCTATCAGATTATCCCAAGGTGTATGGAGGGGAAACATCTGCTCAAATACTTAAACCATGCCATATCTGGAGCAGGGAAGGGGGACTGAATATTGATCGTTAGAGCCAAGGTAGTTCTTTCATCATGATCTTGTTTCCCCTTATAGTACAACAGATACTAATGGCGTTGATAAAATAGAGACTGCATTTTGAGCAGCTTGGTTGTGCTGAAGCTCCCGAGTGTTGTGCTGCTAGCAAATAGGATTGTGAAGGTGAGTGGATGAAAAGCAGAGGTGGCAGTTTTCCATTTAGTGCTGGTGATCAGAAACTGTTTTGCTGTAGGATGGACAGTCTTGGAAATGGGCTGGCAGAGCATGGTGTTGTTTAATTTTTCAGGTTTTAGTAAATGTAGTCTCTTGTTACCACCTTTCTTAGCATGCATCCAGATACATTATTTTTCACCATAAGAATTCATTTGCAAAAGGAGCTTTCTTATTGTTGTATATTAACAGTGTCTTCCAGTTAAGCTTGGACAGAACAGTTTGTAAAATCACTTGTGGTGTTAGAGAACAAAAGCCTGACAGACATCAAGATGACTTCTAGTTACTTGGTCATGGTCAAGTTTGGAATCTTTAATTGCTGATGGAAGAGAGGACTCAGTTTTTACACCTGCCTATGTCCCTTACACATGGATGTTAGTGTATGAAATTGTCATGATTTAACCCCAGCTGGCAACTAAGCCCCAGCCACTCGCTCCCCTGCGGTGGGATGGAGGAGAGAATCAGAAAAGTGAGAAAATTCATGGATTGAGATCAAAATAGTGTAACAGGTAAAGCAAAAGCCACACACACCAGCAAACAAAACAAGGAATTAATTCAGCACTTTGTACGGGCAGGCAGATGTTTCAGCCATCTCCAGGAGACCCTGGCTTCATCACACGTGATGGTGATTTGGGAAGACAAACACCATCACTCTGCACATCCTCCCCTTTCTCCTCCTTCCTCCAGCTTTATATGCAGAGTGTGATGTTATTGAGGTCTGGAATATCCCTTGGGTCAGTTGGGGCAAGCTGTCCCAGCTGTGTCCCCTTCCAGCTCCTTGTCCACCTTCAACCTACCCACTGGTGGGGTGATATGAGAAGCAGAAAAGGCCTTGACTCTGTGTAAGCACTGCTCAGCAATAACAAAAACATCCCTGTGCTATCAACACTGTTTCCAGCACAAACCCAAAACATAGCCCCATACTGGCTACGGTGAAGAAAATGGCTCTGTCCCAGCCCCAACCAGCACAGAAGTGCAGGTCTAAGCACTCAGGCTATACCAGCATTTCCATAAGATCACAAAAAGGACTCTAAATAATATGCCTCTCTGGAAAACCATGTGAGAAAATTTAAACCATTCAGACTTAATCCAACACTGAAATTGGCCCTACTTTGAGAAAGGCATTACACCAGATGACTTTCAGAAGTCCTTTCCAAAATTACCATATAATCCTGTGATTTAAAAATATATTTCAATGTAAAGCTCTTTCAAAAAGCTGGGGAGGAGGGGAAAAGCAATGTATATATTCTCTCTACAGTTTATTTTTCAAGTTACTGCTTTAAAAAAAGAAAAGATATGCTGGAAGCTTCTCTTTTTAATATTAAGGAGCTGGAAAGCATTTCTCTTCTAATTCTAGACTTGGCAGATACTGAACCTTTGGATAAAGAAAACTTCATTTATTTTTTAAGTTGAAAAGAACTTTGCACTTTTGCAAGATGTATGATTTTTGCAGAAATACTTGCTGAATAGTTCACGGCAAGAGGAAGTTCCTATAGTTGGGGATACTAATCTCATCTATTGGAAATGCCTTGGCAGATCTCTCCAAAGAAGCCACTAATTTTAAAATATATTAAGGCTTTGAGTCTTGTGAAACGTAATGCTGCTTTTAGATATAATTGCATTTGTTGAACCAGTGTGGACACTAATGAAGCATAAAAAAAGCTGTTACAGATCTCACCTTAGAGACATGAGTGGAGCTACGTGTGAAGATAGTGGATCTTCCACTCTGGATTTAAGAGTACAGTTAAATGTAAAAAAAAATTGGGTAGGGGAGATAATTTTAAAATCATCATGGATTCCAAAGTTAAATTACTGAGATGGGCATCAAGGAGAGCAGCTGATGGCTGCTCATAAAGGAGCAAAATGCTGCATCTTTGTTGTGAATGTGAAAATAGTAACTTAACCTGGTAAAGTACCACTTCTCGGGGAGATGACCAGTTTCTCAGTGTTTTCAGGGTGGTGATTCTTTGCCTCTTAAGGGTAGAAAAAATAAAAATAACCACTCTATCAATGGCAGCCGTGATAAGCTTACATAAGGGATTTACTAGGGGTGTATTTCAGAAGATGAGCAAGAGCATGCAGTCATGAAAGGAAGTAAGAGGAGGAGATATAGGAGTAAGAGTTTTGCTTTTCAGCACTTCACAGCCTCTTTGATTGCTTCTACCCAGGACTGGGATCATGGCCTGGAAAACACTGCAGGCTCTATGTAGAAGACAGAATTAAGGCTCTTTATATATATTCTATGTGTTGCCTTTTGCAGAGGGGTGGATCTCACCAGGAACAGAGTCAATGACTTGATTATCTCTTTGTTCACTCAATTTTGCCTGTTTGGCAACAGAGTGTTGAGTCTCAGACTCAACAAGTGCCTTCTGTGTGGGCACATACATCCATGTGAGCCAAGGACTTCCCTTGGGCTTGTGTGGGGTCATCATGGGAACATGCCTTTGTTAAAATTGTTGAGCTCAGGGGAAGCTTTCCTGTATAGCACATTTGCAGATTACTTTGTCTATATGTTTGCTTTTCAAGGATAAATAAATACTAAAAAAGACTTAACCTGAATTCAGCAAATTTAATCCCACATATGTTTATGCACAAGTATAAATTTGCTCTTCATGTATGCAAGGCTTTTTAGGTGGATAAATATTTGTAGGACAAGGAATGAATATTGCTGCAGGGTAGCGTAGTGAGCACAGCATTTGATCTCATGATATAGGGTTACTCAATAGCAAATATTCGCAGCACTAGCCCTGTGATTTTTTAGTATGAAAATAGTGGGTCTCGTTCCCTGCTGGCCAGTGTTACTTTTGTGTAACAACTCCTGTTCAGCAAGAGTTTTTTCATTTTCAGGAGCCAGTGATAGTGAAGTGATAGTGACAGTGCTAACAGTCTGGGAAATTGTAATGTGAATGAAATAGCTAAGGCTTTTTTTTTTTAGGAACACTCAAGGCTGGTACTGATCTAAAAGGCTTAGTTCTGGGGGTCATGATGTAAGAGTCCAATTCCTATAGCACTGCCAGTCCTGGGCAAGTCAAGGATATAGAGTCAACACATCACTTCCATGGGTACTGAAATATTACTTGAAGCCTGTATACTTGGTTTTCCTACGTGTAAAATCACTGATATGTTATCTTTCTCCTATTTTTTCCTTTGTTAAGACAACAATCATCACTTCCTGCATTGTCTCGTGCCGTGTAGTCTGAGCCTTAGATGGATCCTGTAGAAGCTTTACTGATTAATAAGGATCATTTGTGGCTATATGCCTGGCTTCCCCTTTTGCAGTTTTATCACACTTACATGTGAGTTATGTTATATTTATTGTTATTTTTATGCTGAGGACAATAAAAAACAGCAGGTAGAGAAGCCCAGAGTGACGATGTATTTGCAGTGTTTCATTAGACTTCATACTGTCAGTAAAGCTGTTTTCTGAGCCCTGCAATTCAATCCCACCTGCGTAGTAACTGCATTGCTTCTGCTGTTGCCTCGTGATTGGGCTGCTTCAAAAGTACTTGATGTTTACTGACTACTGTGTTGAATAATTTACTGAATGATTATTAGACTGGATGTAATAAAGTCAGTGTTGATTTATAGTCCCTTAGCATAATGTGGTAAATGATCACTGGATTTACTATGTCAAGAGATGCTTACAATCATGGTTCTGAACTGAAATGCTGGCTTGGTGGGAAATTGCTTTAAATTTGTATTATATTAAATGGTTTGCTAATTCTTGTCCACTTTTGAATGGTTTGAGTTATTTGGGAAAAGTGCTGTCAACAGCTGGCAAATTGTATAGTGAATAATTTATTTGAAAATAGCAAAAAAAAAAAAAAAAGT